>JBCHWC010000125.1:0-207131 GCA_039654765.1 Mylopharyngodon piceus
ACATTTTATTAAGCATCATTTGTGGTTCAAATATTATTATATTCAAACACGCTCTAGATACACATTATTCAGTCATTTCTCTTTTTACTATGATATCCTTACATATCTTAAAGCTGTGACATAACTATGAAATGCTACAAATATATTGTGCACAGATGTAGATTATACATAAATACATAATTATGGAACCAGAAGTTGGGTGTGACTGAATTCTGTTGCCTTACATTACTGTAAAGACTGATAAAACTTCCAGATCATTCATATACACCCAATAGTGTCAAACAGATAATAAAGGTAATCTGTCACAAGGCGTGACAGATTGCACACAATATTACATATATAGTTCACAAGTTTGCCTGCCCATTCAGTCTTAATAATTAATGGTAAACAAACTTGGCTTGCTGTCCTCGAAGGAGGTTTGAACGCGAGGCTCGAGCTCCGAGTTAAAGGATTAGTTCACTTTCATATAAAATTTTCCTGATAATTTACTCACCCCCATGTCATCCAAGATGTTCATGACTTTCTTTCTTCAGTCGAAAAGAAATTAAGGTTTTTGATGAAAACATTCCAAGATAATTCTCCTTATAATGGACTTCAATGGCCTCCAAACGGTTGAAGGTCAAAATTATAGTTTCAGTGCAGCTTCAAAGGGCTTTAAACGATACCAGACGAGGAATAAGGGTCTTATCTAGCGAAATGATTGGTCATTTTCGAAAAAAAATGTAAATGTATATGCTTTATATAAACAAATGATTGCCTTCCAAGTGCTTCCGCCAAAACCGTACTTTCGTATTCTTCAAAAAGCTTACGCTGTATGTCCTACGCCTTCCCTATTCTACTTACGGAACGAATGCAGCACCAGTTACATTTTTTCCGTAAGTAGAATAGGGAAGGCGTAGGACATACAGCGTAAGCTTGTCGTGTGTCTGCCAGTCTACAGCTACGTCGTGGTCAGTGGATCCCCGGTCTCCGCCTCCAGCCTCCACGACCAGGACTCCACCTCGGCCCGTCGGTCCATTAGCTCCTCCTTGGCTCCAACCTCCCTCATCTCCACAGTGGCCCATCAATCCACCAGTTCCGCCGGGCTCACTACTCCCTCCGGCTCTGCCTTGGTCGTTCGTCAGCCTACCCTCACCTTGGGACTGCACTCCCCTGGCTTCGTCCCTTCGTCCCTCTGGCTTTGTTGGCTTCCTCACTCCTCCAGCTCCACCTTGGTCCTCTGTCGCTCTGGCTCCACCGCGGCCTTCTGGATCCCCGTCTGCGTCTCGGTCACCAGAGCCGTCGGCATTGCCATGTCCCGCCGGATACTCAGCGTCGCCTTGGCTCGTCGCCATTCCGGCTACACCCTGGTCTCCACTTCCACCTGCTCCGCCTCAGTCAGTCGCCGGCCTGGTGTCATCAGCCCTTCCTCTACCATGGCTCCTCCCTCCATCGGCTCCACCATGGGCAGCCTGCCTGGCTGCAGTCTGGGTCCCACCTTACTCCTCCTGCTCCAAGTTCCTCCTGTCTCCTTGGCTCCTCCCACCATCTGCTCCGCCCTGGTCCATCCTGTCTCCTGTTGGGTCATCTGCCTGTTACCTGCTCCTCGTCCTCCACCTGAGCCCCCTCCCTCCCTCCGCAGTTGGTCCATCTACGGCGCGAGGCCGCGCCTTCCAGGGAGGGGATATACTGTCACACTTTTGTTATGTTTGCATTCTGTTCTGTCCTTGTTCTGTTCATTTGCCCTCCATTGTGTGTATCCTGATTAGTTAACTATCCACACCTGTTTCTGTTCTCCCTGATTATGTTCTCCCTCATTAGCTCCCTTATATAATCTCCTTGTTCTGTTCTGTGCTTGTCGGATCTCGTCTTTATGTGAGTTGTGTACCTGCCTATCGGTGTTGGATTAAAATAACCTGTGATCTTATCTTCTTCGTCTTGTTCTCGTATTTATACACAACCAGCGTGACAGTATTGCAGCACCTTGCAATCTGCTTATCTTTGTACACATGAATGATCTGGCAGATTTTATCAGTTAAGAGCAATGGGATGAGACATGCAAGTATTTAGTCACACTCAGCTTCAGTGTCAAAAGGTCAAATGTGTGAGAAAATATAGCTTTTTTTGTCTTTCTTCAGTAGACTCTGTTCTAACAAACTGGGTTGTCTTTAAGTGTTTTATGCTAACAAGCATTTAGTTAATACATAAAGTACTTTTTCTAAACTCTTAAAGGGTTAATTCACCCAAAATTCTGTCATTAATTACTCACCCTCATGTCGTTCCACACCCATAAGACCTTCGTTCATCTTCGGAACACAAATTAAGATATTTTTGATAAAATCTGATGGCTCAGTGAGGCCTTTATTGCCAGCAAGATAATTAACACTTTAAAATGCCTAGAAAGTTACTAAAGATATATTTAAAACAGTTCATGTGACTACAGTGGTTCAACCTTAATGTTATGAAGCAACAAGAATACTTTTTGACAAAACAATAACAAAATAGCAACTTTATTCAACAATATCTAGTGATGGGCGATTTCAAAACACTGCTTCATGAAGCTTCGAAGCTTTATGAATCTTTTGTTTCGAATCAGTGGTTTGGAGAGTGTATCAAACTGCCAAAGTCACATGATTTCAGTAAACAAGGCTTCGTTACATCATAAGTGTTTCTAAACTTCAATAGGCTTGTTCGACTTGATGCAGCACCGCACAGACTGATCGGCGGCTGATTTGAAGCAGTGCATGCTGGTAAGAAATTTTGTCCGACTTGAGACAGCGCCGACGCCATGTGACCGTGACGTATGGCTTCAAAGTACTGCGAGAGCGATTCGAGATCAGACGCCTGATGGGGCGTTCACACGAGACGCGACTTGCGCAAATAAATCACGCTATTCGCGCGTAGTTGGACGCTTGAACATTTTGAGTTTACTCGCTTCATTCACGCGTGAAATTCACTTCACAACAGACGCGAATTCGCGCCATGAGAGGGGCTTCTGCCAGGCGGCTCATCTCGTTTCTGCACACTTCCTCTGAATAAACACATCAACTCGTCAGCGGGAAAGTAGTTGTAAAATACGGCGAATAAGCTCAATTTGCCAGCTTTAGCTAGCTTGGAGTCTCAATATGTATATATATAGCTCAAATTGAGTAAAGATCATTTTTTACAACTTACCAGATTGCACAACCTCCTCACTCACTTTCTTCCAAGCAAGATCCTTTTTATTCCTGTTTCTATAAAAGTACAAAGATGTATTGTATGGCAAAGATGTACAGCGAGGATGATTTTGTCCTCCATTGTTGTTTCGGATTTCTGCCTCCGCTCACTACGTCGTAATCACGTCACTACTAGAGCAAGCTCCTGATTGGTTAATGCTGCGCGAATATTCGCCAAAGTTCAGATTTTTCAACTCGGGCGATTCGCGCGAATCACGCGTTATGCGCGTCAAACGCCTGAAACGCTCAATTCGCGCCGCAGGATGTCTATTCGTGTCTTTGCATTAACTTAACATGTAAATCACTCGCGCTTAACTCTTCATTCGCGTCTGGTGTGAATGCACCATGAGTCAGCCAGCGCAGTTTCTCAAGAGGAGCTACACGAGCTCTGATGATGACACAGCTGTTCCACGATTGGCCGGATTCACCGCATGACAACGATCACATGTGTTTCGTATTTATTGCCACGCCTTCAGTTCCACTAATACCAAGTTTACACTACAGGACTTTAAACGTCGGCAGATCGCTGTGCTGTTCAGACTACGTGACTTGCTGTGGAGTCTTGAAGTCGTTGTGGTGTTCACACTACGTGACACTACGTAAATGATCCGCAACAAGGAGGTTACACGAGCTGACAACAACTCTGTCACCCAAGGACTTTATTTGAAAATAGATGTTGGGAGGAAATTAGATTAAATTTTAAATTAAAATTAAAATAACATTATATTAAAAGTTTAAAACATTCTGGCTGACCTCCCAGAGTTAAGGCGACCTTATTTTAGAATGTTTCCCTTTTTTGTTTCCATGACGACGCGTCATGATTGTCACACGTGACACCGCGGCCAGCCGGCCACACTGTATGACAGATGTATTGCTTTTCTCACCATCATCAACTATCTGATATTCCGATTCTCAAATATGTGCAAGTGAGTGTTTTGTCATTTAAAAACCGATGTAATGACCTTGATCTTAATATATAACGTGAATTCATCCATTTGTCCCGAAATACATGTGGCCGGTGAACTGGGAGAACAATAGAGTGAGTGAGCGATATGAATAAACGTCGGAAAAGTGATATGAATAAACGTCGGAAAAATATTATATTTGAATAGATGGTTATTGCTGCTTCCATAGACATCAGTGTGTATTTCATTGGCTGTTGCGTCGCGACACGTGACACCACAGGATATCGAATCCTGTAGTGTAAACTTGGCATAATGCTCACAAATCTGTATTTTCATAACAGTTAAAGCTCTTTTCATGTAGTTGTGATGATGTATTGTGTCATGTTTATCAAAATAAAACTGATAAAAAACATAGACACCACTACATTGGTATTTAAATAATATATGCTTATGTTGAACTTTATTCTTGTAAAAACAGACGCTGTAAAGTATTGAATGAAAATGTCTCTGAAACATTAGTTAAATATTGCATTTATTTCACTTCAGCTGTGATAAAGTATGCAAACGCAGCACGAGCGTCACTATGAGAAGCAGAAACAGTCCGACTTCCGTCTCCGTTTTCAGCTCCTCCCCGCCTGCACGCGGCTACTCTCACCGATCGGTTACATCCAGCCGCAGCCGATGTCGAACACACCTAATGGTTCACCAGTTGGGGGCGTGACTTTGGCAGTTTGATACACGCTCTGAACCACTGATTCAAAACAAAAGATTCATAAAGCTTCGAAGCTTCATGAAGCAGTGTTTTGAAATCGTCCATCACTAGCTAGATATTGTTGAAAAGTCGTCTCGTTTTCTGGTGCACAAAAAAAATGTGAAATAAATTGTTTTTATAATTCAGTTTCCTTTTACTGCAGTAAAAGTAGAATGCTTACATGTAAGTCATTCTACATTTTCGGTTGATTGTTGAATGTGTGCATTCTTGGCAAAATAGCAACTATCTAAAAGTGAATAAGTCATTACTTGTTGACTCACAGTTGAAAAAAAGAAGAAGAAAGTAACAGAATTCCTCAATTCTGCTACTGGTCAAATGGGTCCCCTATGCAGAACTTCAGTTGGCCCCTTGGTTGAAATCTCTTACTGGGGACTATTAATAATTTGTTCATGTTTTTGCAGTTCCCTAATCTATAGCTGACCTGCCTCATGCCTTGTTGACTTTGTACTTTATGCCATCGTTCTTCGCCTTCATTGACTTTTGCTTCGATATTGTTCGTTTTGTCATCGTTTGATTGAGAGTGTCGTGCCAGAGAGATTGTGAGTGTTTAGTGAGATTGTGAGTGTTTAGTGAGATTGTGAGTGTTTGTTTATTGTTATTTTTGATTCCCCGGTTTATTTGATCTTTGCCTGTTTGACTACGACTTGAATTCCGAATCTGATTTGTTTGCCAAAGACTCTGTAAATACTGTTGTAAAAAATTCTTGTAAATACTGTTTCACTTTAAGGGAGGTAGGGGGTTTGATGCCAATTTATTTGTATCTTATTTTCACTTTGTTTATGGTTAAGGGAGGTAGGTAAGTTAAGTTGTTTTTTTTTTTTTTCTTTATTTTCGTTGAGGTAATTTAGTTTCTAAAAGAAGATTTTGTTTGTTGTTTTGGCTGGGTCTGCCCCTGACGCTAAACCCTTATTTTCATTGTAAATAAAATTTGTAGTATTCTATATCTCTCTGGTATTGAGACTCGCTTCCTTTCTGTTACGGCTGACCCCTAGCGGTCGTAACAGTTATCCTTGGAGGAATTATTGTTCTATTTCTTATTGACCATTTTGAGGAAGTCCAACATTACCATACATGGTGAGACACACAAAGATGCTCAGACATTATTAAAGGAGTCAGTGTTGCAACTGTGAAGCATTTTAATTGGTGTTTTCATGGTGTTGAAGAAGAGGGCTGGACAAGTGTCAGAATAAAAACCATCTACTTCCTCTTCCTCATCACTCCTGCTTCACTGCAGACTCACACAGCATCTCTGAACATCCTGACTTGAGAAACAGATAAAATGGTAAGTCATATTCACACTTCGTCATCACTTTATGCCATCATCAGTGCTAAAGCTCCTCCTGTGATCTCACACAATTCTAACAGCTGATAAAAACTGTCAGATCATTCACATGCACAAAGATAAATGTCAAACAGAGCACAAGGTGCTGAAACACATTGCAATATTGATCACAATTGATGTTTGCACAAGACCAAACAGATCATGCTGATAAATAGTGCTGCAGACTCATACATTAACTCTCTTTGTGCATCTGTTTGGAAGTATGGCAGTAGATGTTAATGGATGTTCCTACAATGTGATCCTCTTTGTACTCTGAGAGAAAAAACATGAGTGTGGACACGCAAAAGCCTTTGAGAAAGAGTAAGTTGCTTTAATGCTAACAGGAAAATTGGATATTAAATTCACCAAGGTATTGTGCTGTTTATTAAGTCTGTTGTGTCAAGAAATTATTATTATTATTAAAATATTTTTAAACAATATACTACAATAATTATTTTTTTTTAATTTAATTCTCCTTTGATATACAGGTGCTGGTCATATAATTAGAATATCATCAAAAAGTTGATTTATTTCACTAATTCCATTCAAAAAGTGAAACTTGTATATTATATTCATTCATTACACACAGACTGATATATTTCAAATGTTTATTTCTTTTAATTTTGATGATTATAACTGACAACTAAGGAAAATCCCAAATTCAGTATCTCAGAAAATTAGAATATTGTGAAAAGGTTCAATATTGAAGACACCTGGTGCCACACTCTAATCAGCTAATTAACTCAAAACACCTGCAAAGGCCTTTAAATGGTCTCTCAGTCTAGTTCTGTAGGCTACACAATCATGGGGAAGACTGCTGACTTGACAGTTGTCCAAAAGACGACCATTGACACCTTGCACAAGGAAGGCAAGACACAAAAGGTCATTGCAAAAGAGGCTGGCTGTTCACAGAGTTCTGTGTCCAAGCACATTAATAGAGAGGCGAAGGGAAGGAAAAGATGTGGTAGAAAAAAAGTGTACAATCAATAGGGATAACCGCACCCTGGAGAGGATTGTGAAACAAAACCCATTCAAAAATGTGGGGGAGATTCACAAAGAGTGGACTGCAGCTGGAGTCAGTGCTTCAAGAACCACTACGCACAGACGTATGCAAGACATGGGTTTCAGCTGTCGCATTCCTTGTGTCAAGCCACTCTTGAACAACAGACAGCGTCAGAAGCGTCTCACCTGGGCTAAAGACAAAAAGGACTGGACTGCTGCTGAGTGGTCCAAAGTTATGTTCTCTGATGAAAGTAAATTTTGCATTTCCTTTGGAAATCAGGGTCCCAGAGTCTGGAGGAAGAGAGGAGAGGCACACAATCCACGTTGCTTGAGGTCCAGTGTAAAGTTTCCACAGTCAGTGATGGTTTGGGGTGCCATGTCATCTGCTGGTGTTGGTCCACTGTGTTTTCTGAGGTCCAAGGTCAACGCAGCCGTATACCAGGAAGTTTTAGAGCACTTCATGCTTCCTGCTGCTGACCAACTTTATGGAGATGCAGATTTCATTTTCCAACAGGACTTGGCACCTGCACACAGTGCCAAAGCTACCAGTACCTGGTTTAAGGACCATGGTATCCCTGTTCTTAATTGGCCAGCAAACTCACCTGACCTTAACCCCATAGAAAATCTATGGGGTATTGTGAAGAGGAAGATGCGATATGCCAGACCCAACAATGCAGAAGAGCTGAAGGCCACTATCAGAGCAACCTGGGCTCTTATAACACCTGAGCAGTGCCACAGACTGATCGACTCCATGCCACGCCGCATTGCTGCAGTAATTCAGGCAAAAGGAGCCCCAACTAAGTATTGAGTGCTGTACATGCTCATACTTTTCATGTTCATACTTTTCAGTTGGCCAAGATTTCTAAAAATCCTTTCTTTGTATTGGTCTTAAGTAATATTCTAATTTTCTGAGATACTGAATTTGGGATTTTCCTTAGTTGTCAGTTATAATCATCAAAATTAAAAGAAATAAACATTTGAAATATATCAGTCTGTGTGTAATGAATGAATATAATATACAAGTTTCACTTTTTGAATGGAATTAGTGAAATAAATCAACTTTTTGATGATATTCTAATTATATGACCAGCACCTGTATGTATATATATATATATATATATATATATATATAGTTTTTTTCTATTAATATTTGTAACATACAACATTAAATTTCCACTGCTTTATAATTTCCAGGTTGGGCAATGTAGGACAATACACTGTCGCGTTCAGAGTCGAGAAGAACAAATGTCTTCAAGGTTCTGACTATCCAAGTCAGTAATTACTAACTGAAGTGAAACAAAAACTTCAGAACAATGAGGTTTATGTGAGTAGTAACCTCATTGCTGCAAAGGCTGATAAAAATAAACAAGATCATTCAGAGTTTCGGCTGAAGAATTATCTGAAGAACATCTTGAATGGAAAAGATGAATGTGTTGTTTATTTCACTGTAAATTCACCCTGTTTGAGTAAATGTGTATCAGATTCCTGGGAATTCAGCATTAAAGGCAATCTTGAAATATTACAAAAATATGAGGGAATTAAAGCCTTTGCATTCAAAATAGTCTGGAGAGAGGATAAAAAGGAGTCAGTGATAAACAGACTGAAGGCAATAGCACCTGCTTTGCCATATTATCAGTGTGAGAAAAACAAACCTAAATGTGATCGCCTGTAAGTAATGCTTATATTTGCAACTGTTGCTTTCCTCATACATAGACGTTTTATTTAGCTGCAGATTTTTTTTTTCCTGTTTTAATTGCAGTAAACATTAAAATTGGCAATAATCTGGAAAATGCATGAATTGTGATATTGCATGCTTGATTAGCTGGCAATTATTGTTAGAGTAAACTAATGACAGCATGTCTGCTTACTGCTGGAGCAAATAAAAATACATTTCATTGAGCATCATTTGTGGTTCAAGGTATGATCTCATTTAAACACACTCTAGATTCATGTTATTCACTCATATGGAGTGGCCAGGTCTATTTAACTGTGATATCCTTCCGTTGCTTTAAAGCTGTGGCATGAATATGAAATGATATATGTATATTTAGCACAGATTTAGATGATACATAAATACATAATTATGGGACCAGAGGTTCAGTCTGACCATGACTGTACAGAGAGCAGCTACTGACCCTCTCGATGGAGATCAGGATCCACTCATGAAAACTATTGGATTCAGTCAGCTGGAGATGAAACATCTCCCACAGCATATTACCCTGAGGAGAGAAACTATGTGCGTCTGGATGCACGAGAGGAATCAGGTGTCAGGTGGAATTCAATCATTATGAGAATTTTACATTTTCCTTATAGTGAGATGAGTATAAAACGGAAAAAATGAGCTGAATAATAAAATGCAGAGGGTCCCTGCTGTAAACCCGTAGGATACTGTATTGAGTCCAAACAGATGCCCGAAGAATGTCTTTTCACCACACAAACAGTGTAAAATCAACACATTGGGTTTCTTTTATTATGTCTTGAATGTGGCACGTCACCCACTCGAGTGATGAAGTAAATGAAAGAACAGCCCACGTCACGGTTCATTTGGCGCTGGTGTGTGCTTGAGGAAAGGTATAATGCAGTTTATTAAGCCTGTTGTGTTGGAAAATGGACGCTAGATGGCGATATAAGATCAGTGCACAATTCAGAACCCGTTCTCTGCTTCTCAAAATGTTCTCTGCCACTGCTACTACTACTGCTAGGCTTTTTGTTGGGGATAGAGTACCTCAGGGATGATGTGTTTTTGTAGGCCAAACCGGAAGTTAGCGGCGCACGGGTTCCCTCGATCGAAAGCCTATGCATTTTTCCCATAGACTTTTGGAAAATCACAAAAAATAAGCTCTGTGTTTAACAAAGGGTAATGACACTTACACGTTTTGTCTATCAAGATAATCTTTACAAGTTAACACAACATTTATACATTTTGAAGCCTAAATAAAGTCGTCAGATATAAAAAGCTAACAGTAGGCTATAAACGGACTACAGCACACCATGGTCGCGGATCAACGTCACCACCACCACCAAGCTTCCTCAAACTTTATTTAAAAAACAACTTTATTTAAAAACATGCTCGCTGATTATGATCTGCGCTGTGTATGAATACTTATCCACTTTTTCATGAGAAATGCTGTCCAAATGTCCTGTTTGTCATGATGACGTCTAAAGTCCCCACCAAAGGAAGTAGTCCCTTTTAGCGATTTGTTAGCAACTGCCGTTTTTAAGACACAATAAAGGTTTAAAAAAAAAATCACAAGCGGGTTATAACTGGTGTGTTTTATGTCATAGATCAAAACGAGAAAATATTTAGAGGCTTTGTTAACCACAGACCTTATTTCAGGCGATTTAGCAAAAACCCATTCAAAAAACCCATAGACTTCAGGACGATGGAACCGGAAGTCCTAAAATGCTAACTCGCTTCCGGGTTTTGCCTACAAAAACACGTCATCTCTGAAGTACTCTACTGCCCCACTGAATGCCAGTTCTTTAATGGTCTTAACCACTTAAGTACTCTGATCAGGGAGTAGGAGTCATTATATCTTTTCCACCTTTTATTTTGTGCAGAGTTCCACCATATACTATGCATTGGAGGAGGTTTCTGCAATAAATAAATAAATACTTGCATGTCTCATCAGCAGTAAATAACTAAATATCAAACATAAATATCTACATACTGTTGTATAAAACAGCAAACTATAAACTAAACAATATAAACTACCCTCTTAAAGTGCGATTAGCAGAATAAGAACAAGGAAGTAGGATATAAAAGAGCAAATAAACAACTTAAGGTACATTTCTCAGCGTCCTCATTATGGTATTAAAGTATAGCATTATATATATATATATATATATATATCATACACAATCATAAACATAGTTAACGAGGTATGGTCAATATTAGCAACATAAGCCGCGATGCTAGCGGCACTTTCACGTGCGTTTCACATGATGAACTAATAATCATAAAGATCGCAAAACACCCGCGACTTAATGTTAGAGATAGTCTCAGCAGTATAAACATCCAGCAACCTATTATAAACATAAAGTCAGGAAATAAACTTACTTCGTCAATAACTTTTGTCCTGCACTCAGAGATGCTGCACGGGTGGAAAAAATGCCTCATATTCTGACAGCTCCGTATACGTAACAGAGTACGCGTCACGTACGCCAAAACCGTATCCACTAGAAAGTACTTTTCATATGTATTAATTATTCTACATATAATACAAACCCTCAACAGATACAGAACACAGCAGCAGATAATACTGAAAAAACATAATATAAAGAATTCACAACACTACTCATTATAATAATAATAATATTGAAATATTATTGTTTTTTATTAATATTATTATTATATTATTTTCGTCTTCTTTAGGCCTATTATTCTTTAAATATTTAAAAATGATTACATGTTTCAAATGAAGATTCAAATAATAGGCTATTATAATTTACAAAATATAATATATAGTCTACTCATATGTAGCCTAATTACAGTTTTTCTCATTTGCTAAGACACACTAAATAAAACTGGGATCCACTTGATCTTCATCATCACCTTCTTAGCACAGAAGTTTTCTCTTGCAAATGTCAACACTTTTTAATTAGTTTCACACATTTTTCACACCCTTTGTCAAAACAGTAACCACAGATCTCATGGAAAGACCCCAAACTCTACTGGATTCACTGTGTTGAACAAAAGGAAAACATCTCGTCAGCTGATAGAAAGTACTTGCATAATTATGAATCTCTAATGCATCTGTGTGAAACCCGTTTGCACAACTTTTCAATCAGCAATCAGTCCTCATCCATCTATAAAAGATGCCACCTCTGTGTTGCCATTTGCAAGCATGGATCAGAGAGGCCAAAGGTATGGAAGGAGAGTAAGAGGTCATGGCAGAGGGGCCAGAGGAAGAGGAGTTTGTATGTGTGGAGGAGGAGCTGCAGAAAGAGGATAAAATACAGCTCAATATTTAAATGAAATTTGGCAACAATTATTGACCATGTCATCAATCATGGCTTGTTCTTTAGAGAGGCTGGACAAAGGATCCAGCCCATTCTGAGTCGGAGCACTGTGGCATCTATTGTCAGACTTTTCGGAATGAGAACAGGTAAGTCACAATGTTACTGTATATCACTGTGTATTTCAGCTTTGCTGTATTGCCTTGTTACAGTAGCAGAACAAACTGTGTCTACAGTAACGCAGATGTGTCATCAATCACATTTATGTGACTGTCATAATGTCAATTGACTTTCTGCTTTTACTTTATAGAATCCACACACTGCCACACTGGTGGCAGAGGAAAGATCTTTAGTGTTGAACAGGAGTCTGCCATTGTAGATATGGTCGTGGCAAACAATGCAATCAGACTCCGTGAAATCCAGGCAGCAGTAATTGCATATCAGGAGTATTTAGAAATATCAACTGTGTGAGTTTGGCAACTGTTGATAGAGTCCTTAAACAAAACCATGTCAGAATGAAGCTGTATGGAGTTTCATTCCAAAGAAACTCTGACACTGTAAAGGAGGCAAGATTCCAGTATGTGCCGGTACAGATCTGTTGTTGTAATGCCTTGCTATACCATACAGTTACATGTGACTGAAATAATTTGCTTTATAAATGTGCTTTTTCTTAGAGAATAATGGAGATTGAAGCTGAAGGGGCACATCACAAATTCATTTATGTGGATAAAGCCGGCTTCAACCTCTGTAAAGTGAAGAGATGCGGGAGGAACATCATTTGGCAGAATGCCACTGTTACAGTGCCAGGTCAGAGGGGCCATCCAGTGATGGTGTCCTTTGCCTCATACCAACTATTGGCCCGTACAATACAGAACGCCTCATCACATTTCTTGATGCACTGAATGAAAGACTGGTTCCACGCAAAGAGAGAGGCCTGGCATAACTCTGTATGTCATCATTTGGGACAATGTTGCCTTCCCCCACTCTCGCCTTGTGAATGAATGGTTTGCAGCACAGCCTCGTATGATGATGCAATTCCGCCCTGCATACTCTCCTTTTCTGAACCCAATCGAGGAGTTGTTCTCTGCTTGGAGATTGAAAGTGTATGATCACCGGCCATTTGAGCAGATGTCCCTCCTGGAGGCAATGAATGATGGTGGCCTGGCAATAGGTGCAGAGGACTGCCAGGGATGGATACGCCACGCACGGAGGTATTTCCCTCGCTGCATTGCAAGGGAAAACATTCAATGCGCTGTTAATGAGAACCTGTGGCATGATCGTCAGGAACGAATGGACTAAATGTGAAGTTCTGAGTATCTAAACATTATATTTTATTTAAGAAATTTCCACCCATAAGTTTCCTTTGGTTGCTTTTTTTGTTTGATGGAAATATTTGCTTATGTTGCATGTTTTTAATGTTTTGTGAATGTTAGAGCATTTTGCAAACAAAATGAGTCATTTTGGCCATTGAGCTCCAGATTTAGCCTTTGTGTTTTGTGTTAACTGTTTTGAAAATGTGATGTCAGAGTGGACAAATGTGTTTAAGCAATCGAGGAAAAACTGTAACGGAGAATTTTCTCTGAGACTACGAGAGGCGAATTTCAACATAATCTGCTGATAACAGTATGCTATATAACTGTCTTAATTTATTCCATTATTTCTCTTGTGCCCCGTAAATATAGTGAAACAAATGAGATGGATAGTATTTCGTGTTAAACAGGTTGTTCGGTGCTTGAAGTAAAGCTGCTCTTATTTATTTTTTTTTTTATTTATTTATTTATTTATTTATTTATTTTTTTTTTATTGATGACTGTAGTGATAGGAAATATTGTAGACTGTTAATAATTTTAATTAGCCTATATAATTCATTGTATAATGGACCTAAAAAAAATGAGAGCTAATTAATCTTTTATTATCACGTCAGTTATGCGGTGATGTGCTATGAAATAATTGCGGGGCAAATTTATTATAATATTAATTTAATAATAAAAGTATAGCCTAACCTAATATATTACAGTTTTTCTGTAAAAACGCAATAGCGATCTGTGTCGCACCGGATCAGTGTACAAAAGAAGGATCTGATATCCAGACTGTGTTCAACAAGGAGGATGCACAAAAAGTAAAAGATAAGCTCGATAAAGGAGAGAAATGTTTACTCAATGAAGGAGAGAAATGCACACCATCAGAAAATGTCATTGCTACAAGGCCAGATCCAAAAACAAAGGAACATGCTGAATATATTCTGCTCTATCCTCCTCTTAAATCTCCCATGGATGAACTTCTAGTAAACAAAGCTAAGGGATAACTGTGTAGTTTTCTATTCTTACTACTCACCTTGTGTGAAAACATGCATTCAGGGCCAAAAGAATATTTTCGTTGGCATTTCAAACTGGATAAATATAAGAAAAGAGGGAATGAATGCATTTGTCTTCCAAGAGATCTGGCACAAGGACAGCAAAAAAGTTCTGCAAGAAGAATTTCCAAAGATCAATGCGGTTGTGCCTCTTTATCGCTGTAAGAGAACCAGTAATGTGATGGCATGTCGGAAATGTGTGGAAAATAATATTGTGGATGCTTTCTGTCTGCCTGAAAAGAAATAAGTAATTTTCCTTTTCTTGAAAATGCTTATGTCAGTTATCAATCTGTGGCTTGTTAATAAATGATTTCCTCCTCATATCTTTCATTAAACTATGCTATGGGCTATGAAACCAGAAATATCACTCAACACACACACACACGCACATCTTTGAAGTATTATTCTTGTACACCTGTTCTGAGCATAATAAATGTTATTTAATCATGTATCATTTGTGGAACTGTTATAATATATACTGTATAATGTACACTCTGCAAACATAATAAATTCTGCTCATGCACGTCTAGTTGATTTGCTCTTGATTGCTTCACACAATATTCTTGTGATCAAACAATGTATGATTTGATGTCACTTATCTGATAAACCAGCGATTTATACAGTAGTTTTGTCAGGACCACTACCATCAAAGATGATTGACAATTGCATAGAGTTTGTATTGGCAGAATGGTTCTGTTCTGGGCAAGAACTCCCTGCCCAGCCATGCAGCCTATCATGAATAAGAACAGGGAGAGCAGTGATAACCCCCTTAGGGTAAACAGAAAAGAAACCAACATAAATGTATCGCAGATATCATTAATGTCAATATTTTAATGCACAACATATTTTGAGAATTTAGTCTGATTCAAGTGGAACCAGAAAGCCAAATCCTGACTGGACGAGAGGAGAAGCTGGGGATGGAGGAGGGTAATTAGCTCCTGAGAAACAGGTGCTGATAATGCTGAAGGAGCTTACATATTCATGCTGTGATAGGTGTCGTATTTCTATGGGTAGACTGACGTGACCAGCCAGAACTGACGCTATGCTTGATTTCACTCCATTGTGATGCTTTACAAAAGCCTATATTGCAAAATATTGTTTCTAAATAGGTTTACAGTATATTTTCACCATAGTTCAGTGTGCAACACGTAGCAAAAAATGGCTGCTTCTGCTAGGCTACTCTTGCAATGTGAATACAGTAACCTGATTATATGGGCTGCTCACATGCTGCAGACGCAAGATGAAACAGGGTTTCTACATCACCAACAACTTAGGAAGAAAATTAATAAAGAAAAGGTACGATTACACAACAATGATGTACTAAAAATGAAAAAGTTTTTTTCTTTTTGCCTTTTTCATGTACAGAAGACAATGTTGTCAAAATGATCCCGTTCACATGGATCTGTGAAACACTGTATTATTCACACCAGGCCAGTAGTTGGCGATGTCACTTTGTAAAGAAATACTAGGCTACACGCCTATAGACTGAAC
Source organism: Mylopharyngodon piceus (assembly GCA_039654765.1). Lineage (NCBI taxonomy): Eukaryota > Metazoa > Chordata > Actinopteri > Cypriniformes > Xenocyprididae > Mylopharyngodon > Mylopharyngodon piceus. Next base: position 15,998 of record JBCHWC010000125.1, read on the forward strand.
ACATAATACACCGTTTTCACAAATTCCCCTTTTTGCAATTCACACCGAGATGATAATGGTATCGTTTTCACTTTGGAAAGTTTGTGTTTTCAGGCCCCCAAAACGGCGTTGTCATGTAAATGAACGGCCATCGTGTGTCTCATCCTGTGGCTTCGCAGTACTGTAGCGACTGATAAAAATAGTCAGATCATTCACACGTACCAAACTGAGTGTCAAACAGACCGCAAGGCCCTGAAACACATTGCAGCACTGAACACAACTGCTGCTAGCACAAGGCCAAACACATCCTGTTGAGCCCGTCTAAATAGTGCATCAAGAAGGTAACTGCTCATACATGAACTCTCTTTGTGCGTCTGTTTGTAAATAGAGTAGATAGTGTAGTAGATGATACTGTAATATAAACATGTTAATGCAGTTGTGTAAGCCGTGTCAATGTCTGTGAATGACACTTGTAGCACGATGTAAAAAAAACACATTGAATAATCAACAAGTACTGCTGTCAAATCTTGTTGTTACAAATAAGTTTAATGAACTACTTGGTGAATCTGTTTTCCCCCACATTGTTGTCAATTAGCGACCCCTGCTGGACAGTTATTTCTACATTATTTGGATTCCATGTACAACTAGAAAATAAAGTTTGAAATCAAACTTTGATGTTGGCTTGGCAAAGCCTTGATGGGCAGCCCGAGTCAAAAGAGCCAAACGCACATGTCTGTTCCGTGTTCTGAAGGTGGCCCCGCCACAACAGCCGCTTTAAGATGCGCTCTATGGCGCGGACTCCGTGCCAAAATCGAGCGTCCGAACGACCGACCGATCCATTGAACGTCAAACCGAACGTCTATCCGAACGTCTTGTACTTTGAGCGTCTAACTGAGCGGGTGACCCACGTGACGACCTGACGTGACGCCAGCGTCTTGAAATTAACTGGTTTTTAACCACTTAAGGAGCCAAGCTGATGTGTAAAGACTATAAATGGACATTACAGGCACTAAATACAGATATTTTATACCTAAATACTAAATACTGAATCCTGTGCTTGAAAGTATGTGTTTTACTAAGAGCATGTAACTGTACAGAAATTACATAGTCTTAATTTGACCCGTATAATCATGTTAACTGTTAACTTTATTGCCTACTGTGCAATATACCAGTCCATCAGACCAGTCTCTTTATCCTACATCCCAGGAAATCTACAGAATACCAATCAGGTGATGTGCTTCAGGAAAGCCTTTAGTGCGGGCTGTTAAACTGAACTCTGCTGGTCGTGTCCCTGCAGGAACTGAATTGTATAGCCATGCTTTACACACCTTTTTCACCAGTTACTTTAAAAAAATAAAGTAACTTCTTTTACCTCTCACAAAGTTAGGCCTACTTCATTATAAAAGTAACTAATTACAAGGGGAAAGTAACTATTGCGTTACTTTTTAATTTTCTTTTTTCAAATATGTCAAATAACTTGGATGCCCCAATATTAAATATGGTAAATGAATGAAATTGACACTAAATAGAATAAAATATTATTATAAAACATTGTACATGTTACATCCCAGGACGTATATCGTTCATTGTTTTGTAATTTTGTGAATATGTGTATGTGACTGTGTTTCCCTGATGCCCAACAGCCTGCTGTGAAGTGCAGTTTTTTCCTTGTTTTCCTCTGTTCCTCCCTGTCCTCTTGCAGGAGCCCAATTGATGCCACCTGTTCCTTGTTAGAGTTGTGAAGAGGAGCTTGCATTTACACAGAGGGAGCTGGCTGTTCACTGGAGAGAGCATGGCCTGTCTTCCCTCCCAGAACTAATGTTGTACAGGTGCTGGTCATATAATTAGAATATCATCAAAAAGTTGATTTATTTCACTAATTCCATTCAAAAAGTGAAACTTGTATATTATATTCATTCATTACACACAGACTGATATATTTCAAATGTTTATTTCTTTTAATTTTGATGATTATAACTGACAACTAAGGAAAATCCCAAATTCAGTATCTCAGAAAATTAGAATATTACTTAAGACCAATACAAAGAAAGGATTTTTAGAAATCTTGGCCAACTGAAAAGTATGAACATGAAAAGTATGAGCATGTACAGCACTCAATACTTAGTTTGGGCTCCTTTTGCCTGAATTACTGCAGCAATGCGGCGTGGCATGGAGTCGATCAGTCTGTGGCACTGCTCAGGTGTTATAAGAGCCCAGGTTGCTCTGATAGTGGCCTTCAGCTCTTTTGCATTGTTGGGTCTGGCATATCGCATCTTCCTCTTCACAATACCCCATAGATTTTCTATGGGGTTAAGGTCAGGCGAGTTTGCTGGCCAATTAAGAACAGGGATACCATGGTCCTTAAACCAGGTACTGGTAGCTTTGGCACTGTGTGCAGGTGCCAAGTCCTGTTGGAAAATGAAATCTGCATCTCCATAAAGTTGGTCAGCAGCAGGAAGCATGAAGTGCTCTAAAACTTCCTGGTATACGGCTGCATTGACCTTGGACCTCAGAAAACACAGTGGACCAACACCAGCAGATGACATGGCACCCCAAACCATCACTGACTGTGGAAACTTTACACTGGACCTCAAGCAACGTGGATTGTGTGCCTCTCCTCTCTTCCTCCAGACTCTGGGACCCTGATTTCCAAAGGAAATGCAAAATTTACTTTCATCAGAGAACATAACTTTGGACCACTCAGCAGCAGTCCAGTCCTTTTTGTCTTTAGCCCAGGCGAGACGCTTCTGACGCTGTCTGTTGTTCAAGAGTGGCTTGACACAAGGAATGCGACAGCTGAAACCCATGTCTTGCATACGTCTGTGCGTAGTGGTTCTTGAAGCACTGACTCCAGCTGCAGTCCACTCTTTGTGAATCTCCCCCACATTTTTGAATGGGTTTTGTTTCACAATCCTCTCCAGGGTGCGGTTATCCCTATTGCTTGTACACTTTTTTCTACCACATCTTTTCCTTCCCTTCGCCTCTCTATTAATGTGCTTGGACACAGAGCTCTGTGAACAGCCAGCCTCTTTTGCAATGACCTTTTGTGTCTTGCCCTCCTTGTGCAAGGTGTCAATGGTCGTCTTTTGGACAACTGTCAAGTCAGCAGTCTTCCCCATGATTGTGTAGCCTACAGAACTAGACTGAGAGACCATTTAAAGGCCTTTGCAGGTGTTTTGAGTTAATTAGCTGATTAGAGTGTGGCACCAGGTGTCTTCAATATTGAACCTTTTCACAACATTCTAATTTTCTGAGATACTGAATTTGGGATTTTCTTTAGTTGTCAGTTATAATCATCAAAATTAAAAGAAATAAACATTTGAAATATATCAGTCTGTGTGTAATGAATGAATATAATATACAAGTTTCACTTTTTGAATGGAATTAGTGAAATAAATTAACTTTTTGATGATATTCTAATTATATGACCAGCACCTGTATTTATTATTCTTGTAAAATGAATTTAACAGACTGCTAATCTCATATTCGCTAACACTTTACAGGTTCATTAGATAACATCAGTTAACTAGGCCTACATTAACTTGAACTAATAATGAGCTGCATTTCTACAGCATTCATTAATCTTTGTTAATGTTAATTTCAACATTTACTAATACATTATTAAAATCAAGAGCTGTATTTGTTAACATTAGTTAATGCACTGTGAAGTAACATGAACAAACTATGAACGGCTGTATTTTTATTAACTAACATTAACAAAGATTAACAAATACATTAACAAATGTATTACTCATGGTTAGTTCATAAATGAACCTTATTGTAAAGTGTTACCACAAATTAGATAAGATGCTTGAACACACATGTAAGATCCAGACAGGTGAAACAGAATATTTTTGTAAGTTGGATTCATAAAGACTTTCTGAAAGAATGATTCAGTGATAGACACTTTTTTTAACAGTAAATTTGTTGCCACCTAGTGGCGTAACAATGCAATCAATAGTTGTTATGTGAAGTCCAGTTACTTTCAGAAGGTAATTTATTATATTTTGATCAGTGTCATCAGCGTTTCTAACTTAATAAACTTTTGTATACTTCTGTTATAATTGGAATATTTGTCACACAGAAATAATGATACTGTGCGTTTGAAAAGATTGTGAAGCTGTTTATATCTACACATGACAACTCTCTTCAGATCAACGGCAGCGCGAACGCAGATTTGAATGTCACGATTTTATTTTTGTCAAAGGTTTAATATACACGGGCGAATCGTTGTCATTTAGGAATTAGATCATGTGGGTGATGCAGTCGAGAACGCGATCTTTTAAAGATTAATCGTGCAGCTTTGGGCACCTCTCTCTCCCTCTGTCAGGAATCAGGACAGGATTCAGTTGCAGGCACAACAAAACTTTATTAATTGTTCTTTGCACACAACTGGGCAAAACAGTCAACAAAAGTATTAATTAAATCCAGCAGAGATCGCTGGTGGGCGAGGAATGAGGGACTGGAGCGAAGCAAAACAGATCCGGGGAACGGGAAGTAAGCCAAGCAGGAACAGCGAGAGAACAAAGTCTGGGCGGCAGAAGGAGAGAGAGAAAAACTAAAAGAAACTCAAACAGGCACTGGAGCCTCAAAACGGGACACAAAACACGATATAACGTTGACAAGAGAATGGCTGGCCGGAGCGCAAGGTAACAAACACAAACAATCTGGCACAAGACAGCGAACACGAGGGGATTAAATAGGGGAATAATTAAGGAAGTCTGATTGACGACAGGTGAGAGCGGTGAGTGATAATGCTGATGGAACAACAAGGGGGTGGGGAAAAACGCCACAATAATGACAGCGGAGCACATGGCGAACTGTCAAAACAAAACCATGTGGATAAAAACAACGAGACACACAGACAAAAGGGCACGAGAGACGACGGCATCGGACAGATCAGATCGAAGACATAACACTCTCTGCATTGAAATCTGACGTATATGAGTAGCGCGAGGGCTTTTCAGTGCATTCATTGCTATAATATTCATGAGGTGAGCCGTCTCTATTAAAGGATACGCTCCTCGCACTTCGCCCGCTCATCACACCAGAACCGTTTTCGGAACCAAAACTTAGAAATCTTGCACGGTTCCGGTTCTTTTCAAAAAACACTACCGGTTCCGGATGAGAACCGGTTCTCGGTTCCCAACCCTAGTGTTCAGCGATTAGAATATAAAGCTTGCAAAAATGTTTAAGCTATCATAAACTAGCGCTAAGACCCAGAATCTGCCCTACCAAATTTACGGTCAGGAGACGCTACTGGAAGCTAATGTTACGCTTGATAATATATATATATATATATATATATATATATATATATATATATTGATGAAATATATGATGAAATTCTTTCAAAAACTTTGAATGAAACAAGTCTTCATTCTTTAATTTCCAACGATTTTACATAATTAATTCATTTAAATTAATAAATATTTTAATAGACTCATTTATTACATTTATAGACATTTATAAATCGACTCATTTATAACATTAAAAGAACATTTTGTCAGAACCCATTATTTTATGTTTTCAGAATCAGGGAGAACCGTGATCTCTATCTCTAAAAAAAAAAAAAAACAGAAAAAAAAAAACATTATCCAGTTATAAATTAAGCTTAAAAGAAAATATAATATATCTGCCATCCAATTTATAGGTCACTATTAGCACTAATATTAAAAAAGTAGTACAGTCTTACAGACTAGGATGTAAAATGTACAATACAGACTAAAATGAAGTCTTTATGTAGCCTACATTATAATGGAGGATTATGAAAAGTTTTTCTTATTTAAAACTATCTATTGGATTGATGAAAATAACCATAAATGCTCTAAACTTGCACAAAACTGTACAGAGATTGTGAAATATGTTCCCCTCTATCGCTTTGTGAATAAAGCTGTGTCAAAGCAATGTCAACACCAGTGATGAACAACCTTGTCAAGGAATGAGACTGATTTCCCCATCTATGTTCTCAACAAGTCAACAAGTTCTCAAACATTTCATTAATTATGTACTCTAAAGGCCTTTGCACACTGAGTCCGAAATTTTCGTATTCGTGTCGTGATCCTAAAAATTCGTCACGCACCGAGACCTTGCACACTGAGTCCGATGCGTATTAATGAATCCGTTGCGAAAAAAATCGCAAAACAATACAAAATGGAGTCTTCAAGCAGTGAGCACGATTTAGTTGTCCTCTCTCTTCTTAAAAAGAGAAAAAGAAAGAGGAAATATTGGGTCCATCCAATCCCGAGATTGCATAGAGAGAAAGGAGAGTTCACCTCATCAAGGAGCTGCATGATTATCCCGAGCGTTTCAAAGTTTACTTCAGGATGTCAGTGGCTCAGTTTGATGCTTTGCTACTGGTACATTCTGTCTTTATATTCTGTCTCTTTATATTCCGCACTTTGTTTGTCATACAGTGCTGCTGCTTTGTGCTGTAGACGACGTGGATCAACTTGTCAAATGGCATTCGGGATTTTGGCGTTCGCTTGTACGGTGGCTCTGTCAAAACGTCTCTCAAAATGCGTGCCACTGATGCGAAAAACGCAGAAATTTTTTTTACGACGGACAAAAGTTTCGGAGGCAGTTATTTTTTAACGTGCGAAAATTTCGCATGCGAATTTCGGACTCAGTGTGCAAAGGCCTCAAGTATATGAAATGCAGATCATTTTGGTGCTTAAGGTAGCTGAAGTTTTTACTAGTGTAAAAGAAGCTGAGAGAGGGAAAGTTGTTTAGAAGACTTCCTGAAATTCAGTGTGCTTATACTGTATTTAGATGACAACTGTCTTGTAATAATATATATATATATATATATATATATACTGCATGACTGCATGATGTAAAATAAATATTCGCTCAATAATTGTACAGTGGTTTCATTTCAGAATAATTCATGGACAACTGCAAACACACAACCCTTCACACCTTCTTCTTTCCCAAAGAAGGCAAATTTATTAAGTGACTCATTTCAGTTTCTGTTAATTGTGGATTACTAACTTTTTCACACATCATTTGTGTTGTACACTTCTGAATGACAACAGAGTAAAAACCAAAGATGTGTTGTCTGTGCTGCAAAGTCAAATTGAAGTATTTTAAATGCAATAATTTGAAATGGTCATAGATATAAATGTCTGTATTATTAATATATAAACGTATTCAGAGTTAAATAACATAAAAAACAGAACAATACTACAGTAATTTGATAGATTTTCACTATCCTTGATGTTAACAACCTTATGTTAAGCCAAGAATTCAGTCATGATCATCACACTAAGTTAAAGGTGTATAGACATTTAACACATAAACATTTTATAGATTATCAGTCCTACAGGTCTTCAGGACCAAAGAATAGTTCAACCAAGAATGAACTTTTTGTCATAATTGTTCTAAAACATCATTTCTGTAACATGCTTTTACTTCAGAGCTCCAGCATATGGAAGGTTTACAGTGAATAATATCTTACATTTCAGTCTCATGATGGGCAATGCATCATTGTGTCATTTTCTGTGGCTGATTCCTTTCTATATGTTCTATGATAAAATCTTAAAAAGCAGTTCGTTCATAAAGATTAAATCACACAGAGAAATTACAGTCATAATCCACCTTAAGTGAAACCTGCTGCATGCTGTTTTGTTGCTTGATGCACAAGGATATTTGTAGTCTTTCCCAAACACTCTCTTTCAAAAGAAATGACAGAGCAATAACATGTTAAGCAGATAGAGCCAGTCAGATCCGACTCGGAAAAACCCTTCTCTCCACGCCGACGAGGAGTTTCCCATTTAAAGTTGACTCGACAAGCAAGTACCTCCAGATTCTAAAGCTGAACTGGTGCATTAAATTAATGATTCATGGTTCGTTCAGGTCAGGTCTTTTGAATTGCATATTTTGCTAGAAATCATGCTCATCATTTAATTTCCTCTCTTAAAACTCTTTCTCTCCCATTTCCTTTCTTTCTGCAACGTGTATGAATGTTTGTGTGTGCGTGCGTGTTTGTGTTAGATTAGTTTATGTGTTAGAATAATCAATAAAGTCTCCTGTAGATTTTAAAATAAAGTGTCTTGTTTTATGTGTTTGTAAATTTAATGTCTTAAACTGTCGATCTTAAAGTTACCGGGCTCTAATCAGTGTTTTCACGATAGTTGGATATTCATATCCGCTACAAGAGCTTATTACGGTCTGAGCGAGTGAACGCTGGACGATTCAGTTGCTCGGTCGTAAACTAAATGACTCTTTATAATTCCCTATAAATTAATTATTTCATTTGAGCTGATTTGGTCCTACAGGTCCCTTAATTGTACCGACGATTTAGTCCCTTGGGGTCAGATTGACCCCAAACTTTTACAGAGCGATTGCATAAGGAAATGTACATTTTTTTTTATATGATAAACTATATATCTTTTTTTTTTTTTTTTTTACTTCTCATCTATGCATTTATGCTGTGTTTTTGTGGATATTTTGTATATTTTTTTACATATTTACTGCACAATTACTTAACCATGTCATAAATTGGCTTATGAAAAATTGATTTTTAATGAAAAAATCACTTTAATGATGAACTTAAATCTAAATTATATTTGGACATTGCTCTATGTGTTAGGGATAGAATACTACCATCTACAGGTTTGTGGAAAAACTTTAGGAATTATAGTTAAAGAAAGTGCAATGACCACATATATCCAATAGAGGTCAATAGGGACTCAGTAGGGACTGTGTGTGTTTGTGTTCATGTGTGTGTATGTGTGTGTGTGTATGAGATAGAACGTTCGTTCGACTTTGTGTTTATGGTCAAGGACCAGACCTTTATTTACATGTAAAAATATAAATAAAGTAAAATGTATTTGCCAGTTTCTATAAAAATGCTCTCTGTTGTAGTCACACACGTGTGTGTGTGTGTTTGTGTGTGTGTTGGTCTAGGACCAGACCTTTATTTAAATGTAGAAATATTCAGATTTATGCCAGTTTTGTTGATTTTATTTGCCAATTTCTACAGAAATGCCCTCTGTTGCAGTCACACGTGTGTGTGTGTGTGTGTGTGTGTGTGTGTGTATGTGTGTGTGTGTTTGTGTTTATCTGTGTGTGTGTGTGTGTGTGTGTGTGTGTGTATGAGATAGAACGTTTGTTCGACTTTGTGTTTATGGTCTAGGATCAGACCTTTATTTACATGTAAAACTTTTCAGATTTATGCCAGTTTTGTTGATTTTATTTGCCAATTTCTACAGAAATGCCCTCTGTTGCAGTCACACGTGTGTGTGTGTGTGTGTGTGTGTGTATGTGTGTGTGTGTGTGTGTGTGTGTGTGTATGAGATAGAACGTTCGTTCGACTTTGTGTTTATGGTCTAGGATCAGACCTTTATTTGCATGTAAAATTTTTCAGATTTATGCCAGTTTTGTTGATTTTATTTGCCAATTTCTACAGAAATGCCCTCTGTTGCAGTCACACGTGTGTGTGTGTGTGTGTGTGTGTGTGTGTGTGTGTGTGTTTGTGTTTGTGTGTGTGTGTGTGTGTATGAGATAGAACGTTCGTTCGACTTTGTGTTTATGGTCTAGGATCAGACCTTTATTTGCATGTAAAATTTTTCAGATTTATGCCAGTTTTGTTGATTTTATTTGCCAATTTCTACAGAAATGCCCTCTGTTGCAGTCACACGTGTGTGTGTGTGTGTGTGTGTGTGTTTGTGTTTGTGTGTGTGTATGAGATAGAACGTTCGTTCGACTTTGTGTTTATGGTCTAGGATCAGACCTTTATTTGCATGTAAAATTTTTCAGATTTATGCCAGTTTTGTTGATTTTATTTGCCAATTTCTATAAAAATGCTCTCTGTTGCAGTCACACACGTGTGTGTGTGTGTGTGTGTGTGTGTGTATGTGTGTGTGTGTGTGTGTGTGTATGAGATAGAAAGTTCATTCCACTTTGTGTTTATGGTCTAGGACCAGACCTTTATTTAAATGAAGAACATTTCAGATTTATTCTGGATTTATTTATTTATTTTTTTGACAAATGAAATGAAAAAAAAAAAGTACATTTTTTTTAATTTTCCCATTCATTTTCAATGTGGGGTCAATCTGACCCCAAGGGACTGATTTATTTATTTATTTATTTATTTTTTACACACCTTTAGAACAACCAAATCAACCAATTAATGCGCATCTGACTGATAGATAAACCGCGCGCTCTTATTTCAGTGTTGTTAATGTTGTAGTTACTTCAGCAGTTTCCTTCGTGCATTAAGTTTAACGAAATTAGGTTCATAATTTCATTTATCATCCATTGGAACTGTGCGTATGCATTTAGACACTTACATTATGTGTTTGGTCCGTCCATGCAATAAATGCGCGCCATTGAATAAGCGGGGTTTTAACATTACTTCAACTGCTCAGGTAATGTCAATGGTATGACCCACTTCCATAAAACGTGAGTATTTTATCTTATAGAAAATAACGGTGACGTTTCCACGCAATGAAAGCGTTTTATTTTAAAAGTAGTGACCATGCAATGACCTGGCAGCTTTATCAATGGCTTGAGCAGATTGACTCAGGATTTATTATAGGACTTATTATAACAGAGAGCTGTCATCTGCTCATGTGAACAACAGTGGCCGTCCTGAGGAGAGCTCAAACGTGGGCTGCTCAAAAATGTGCCAATGAGATCTACAGATGGAGCGCGAGCGCAATCCAGTGAAAGGCGGTAAAGAGTGCAGCTCGTGTCTGTGAAGGAGAGCTGTGAGGGCTCGAATGACGGCGCACAACGTCTCCATCAATTCGCGCATGTAGTAATTTGTTTATATATTTTAAAGCACTGAATCGCTATAGAATCGCGATTAATCTGATTCTTAACATTTTACATCGATTATTGACCGAAATTAACTATTCATGATTCAAAAAACATGTTTCAAGCTCGATGCATATGCATCGTCATGATTTGTAATCGATGCATCGAGAAAACGAGTGAATCGTTACACCCCTACTAACTTGCAGTGAAGAGGAAGAAAAGACTCGCGCTCCGCGCTGCCGCCTGAACTGAGGCATTACAGCGATCTGACATGTCACATTTAAGAGCGTCAAAACGCCATTTATTGTTTGAATTTCATGATAAAATGGACAGAATTTGAAAAGTGAAACTTTTATTCTTATCAAAAGTAACAAAGCACAAAGCTTTGCGATTACTGGATGGGAGGCGCTGCAAATAATATTTGATGTAGCAAAAAACGCAGACCTGGCAACTACGGGTGATTCATTGGTTCAAAAAGAGCCTGCTTTAACGTCACTATTTTTAAACTGTTAATGCGTTAAAATTCAACGCAAGAGTGATTTTTTTCACACACAGCATGTATGAGTTGCAGTCTGAACACGTTTTTCCGTATCTTTTTGATTGACAGGATCATCGGCAGCTTTTAAACAATCGGCCGATGGCAGATAGTGATAATAATAGCTTTTATCGGCCGATACCGATTGTTGGCCGATACATCGATGCATCTCTAATATTAATAAATATCCTGACGCATCCGAGCTTTATAATGGCAGTGATAGGGATCAATGAGTATGAGCTGAAGAAACTGCATCCATCCACATCCATCCATCATAAACAACACGGCTCCGGGGGGTTAATAAAGGCCTTCTGAAGCGAAGCGATGCGTTTGTGTAAAAAAAATATCCATATTTATCAAGTTATGAAGTAAAATATAAAGCTTCCACCAGACCGCCTTCCGTATTCAACGTACAAAAGAAAGTGTAAAACTCTCGCAGTTCTCAAAGCTTACGCTACATCCTACACCTTCCCTTTTCAACTTACGAAGAAAGTGTAAACTGGCGTTGCATCAGTTACACTTTTTCCATAACTTGAATATGGAAGGCGGTTCTTAGGGGGTGTCTCTCACTGCAGCACGATCAGTGATTGGATGAATCTCTTTTCCTTCTAGAATTCTCTTTCTTTTTCTTAACTTTTTTCTCTTTACTGATAGCCTGGGTTACCCGGGTTACATCAATCAATCTGGGTCAGATCTGATTTCAACCTCTTATTATTTGTTACCATATTGTTACAGCCACACCAGTTACTGTGTGTGTGTGTAAACTCTTACTTTATATATGTTTCATCTAAGATTGAAAGTCTATGATTATACATTATATGACTTTGATTGATAGGCATAGGACAAGATAAGAGCAAGGGCACGACTCATGAGTGAAGTACAGCCTTAAACTGATGCACTATGTTTTATACACATCTTAAGAGATATGGTGGACATTCATAGGCCTATTAAATTTGCATTATTTTCCTGTTTTTACATCATGAAAATCTATAAGACTTTAGTTGTATGTGGGACATATATGACATATAGGATTGAAAATACATAAATAGTATGCAATTTGTATATGCGTTTTTTGCAGCATATATTCTGTTGGAACATATAAGAATCACAGATGTTTTTAACAAAACTTTTCCATATGGGTGTATGTGTGTGTACTTTATATATACTGCTTGTATATTGGGAGATCTCAGGGCGTGACGTCTCTAAGGCCCCGCCTCTGTCTGATGTAATGGTAGCCTCTAACTACAGTATTTGGCTGACAGCAAATGAGTGCTCACATCATAGAAGTACAACGATGAAAAAATTTGGACGTGTCTACTACTTTACATGGGCACTTACTGAAATGTTGATTTTCTGGTGGTTTTGTTTACACGACTGCTAAGTAAATGTAAGTCTTCTGGACTGAAATCAGCATCCTTATTTACCTAAATTTACCAAACCAAAGGGTATTACGGGGAAAACCACAGCATGATGTAATTCAGTTTCCACTGACTGACCCTGCAGATCAGGAGATGCCGCATCACAGCTGCGTTTCTCAAAAGAATCTCTGTCTCAGTAAACGAAGGTTCACCCACATTAGCCTACGTTTACTTCTGTGCATTTGTCATTACACACACAGACACTGACCAGCGGCTTCCGAGAAATTCTGAGAAAAAAAGTCAGAATTGTGAGATAAATTAATTACCTTTTTTTTATTTCATGGCAGAAACAAGCTTCCATACATTGGTGCCTATACAACAACAACAACAACAACACAAACAACAATAACATTCTTTAATGCCACTTAATGGAATTAAAGACAAAGGAAATCACATGTTAATGTTGCCAACAGACCATTCTAACATCCCCCTACAAAACTACATCAAATAAAACATGAACATGTAATTGTTTGGTTGTGCAACCTGAAGTCAAAAGTCACATTTAATAAATGACCACATTATGTTTACAATATAAGTGAAGGCAATCCTTAGTAGGTGGCAAATTTGCTGATTTACTGTAATTTGTAATTTGTTTTTGGTCATTTGACATTTGGGTGGGGGGTGAATTACTCACATAAGGAGATGCTTAAACCCTGCCAAAGACCTGAGTGAAAAAAGTGTTTATGTGGACAGTTTCCATTGATCTTGTAAGGATGTGAAGGAAGGGTGCTGCTCAAGGGTCCAGGGTTATAAATAGTACAAACAGCATCAATACCTCACCATCATCTTCACTCTCGCCTCTGAAGACTCACACATCAACCCTGAACCTTCAGCATCAATGGTCAATAATATTCATATTTGTAATATTAAAGGGATCGTTCACCTAAAAATGAAAATTCTGTCATCATTTACTAATCCTTATGTTGTTCCAAACCTGTATGAGATTCTTTCATCTGTTGAATGCAAAAAAAAGATATTTTGAAGAATGTTGGTATAACGGGACAGTTGACGGTAGCCATTGACTTTTTATAGTAAGAAAAAAAATTCTATGGAAGTCAATGGGGTCCTTCAACTGTCTGGTTAACACCGTTCTTCAAAACATTTTCTTTTGTGTTCAGCAGAAGAAAGAAACTCACACAGGTTTAGAACAACTTGAGGGTGAGTAAATGATGAATGAATTTTCATTTTTGGGTGAACGATCCCTTTAATATGATCATCTTGATTATCATCTAATTTGTGTTAAAGGTAGTTGTTTATCTTCATAGTGATTCTTAAAGGGATAGTTCACCCAAAAATGAAAATTTGATGTTTATCTGCTTACCCCCAGGGCATCCAAGATGTAGGTGACCTTGTTTCTTCAGTAGAACACAAATGATGATTTTTAACTCCAAACGTTGCAGTCTGTCAGTTGTATAATGCATGTCAATGGTAACAAAATCTATGAGAGTAAAAAAAAAACATGCACAGACAAATCCAAATTAAACCCTGCGGCTCGTGACGACACATTGATGTCCTAAGACACGAAACGATCGGTTTGTGCGAGAAACCGAACAGTATTTATATCATTTTTTACCTCTTATACACCACTATGTCCAACTGCCTTGAGCGTGCGTATGGCATCCGGTGCGTGAGGTGTGTACGCGCTCTGCCGTAGTTTAAACATGGTGCCTGTAGTACAACAGCTGTTATACAAATGGAAGTAAACCACTAAAAAACAAGGTTTTATTACATCAAAACTTCATTTTATTTTGTTACTTTTCGTAAGGGCAGCTTTACAAATAAAAAGGACACATACAAAGATCTTGTTCACATACCTCAGTTGGATGTGGAAAAACCATAGGCACAGCTGATGGTTTAAGTCGTACGTGATCCTCTCCTGGGTATGTAAAATCATCAGGGGAAAAATGATCGCTGCAGACCCTCAACAACTTTAGTACGTTAATGGGTGTGTTGGTATTGTTAATGGGTTTGTTGATATCCAGCTGAAGAGCAATCAACCATAACTTCAGGAGAGCAAGCTCAGAAGTTGGGAATACGTGGAAAGTCACCACTCCCGAATGAGTTCGCGCGAGAGAATGTAATCTTTTAGTTTTAAGTTGGTTTGAACAATCCGGATAAGCGCAAGTAAGTACCATTTTGATTAGCCGTCGTACCTACAATGCTTGTGCACTGTGTAAACAATGAGTGACGTATACGCACAAGAGATAATTTCCGGCGCTTGCGTAAACTACGCCAGAGCGCGTACACACCTCACGCACCGGATGCCGTACGCGCGCTCAAGGCAGTTGGACATAGTGGTGTATTAGAGGTAAAAAATGATATAAATACTGTTCGGTTTCTCGCACAAACCGATCGTTTCGTGTCTTAGGACATCAGTGTGTCGTCACGAGCCACAGGGTTTAATTTGGATTTGTCTGTGCATGTTTTTTTTACTCTCATAGATTTTGTTACCATTGACATGCATTATACGACTGACAGACTGCAACGGTTGGAGTTAAAAATCATCATTTGTGTTCTACTGAAGAAACAAGGTCACCTACATCTTGGATGCCCTGGGGGTAAGCAGATAAACATCAAATTTCAAAATATATTCTTTCTATTTTCTAATGCATTTTATTTTCTGTTCATTGTGGATGACTAACTTTTTTCACACATCATTTGTGTTGTACACTTCTCTTCTGAATGACAACAGAGCAGCAAAACAAAAGATGTTTTCTGTGCTGCAAAGTTAAATTAAAGTATTTTAAATTCCAGTGTTTCCCCTGCCATTATATTATGAAACCACGCCTGCCTAGCTCGACGTGACCAAGTTAGCTCAGGCTAAGAAGCTATCTATCTATCTTAGGGTGTTTTCACACCTGAGCGTTTGTTTCAGAACCTGGTGCATTTTCTACCTTGGCTCGGTTCTTTTAGGCATGTGAATACGGCAACTGCGCTCAGACCCACACCAAAACAATCGCTCCGAGATCGTCTGAACGAGGTGGTCTTGGCCCGATTGCAAACGAACTCTGGGGTGGTTCACTTAAAACGCTGTGTAATCATGCTTCTCCGTTCAAGAACGCTGTCCCGAAGCCTTGATTCCTGCTCTAGCTGCATTATGTAAGCAATAAGGTACGAGAGGCTGTGCTATATCGTGAATAAGTCACAGCAGAAGGGCACTAAACTCTATATATAAAACGGTTACCACACAATTCAAATATTAAAGCCAAAAATATGTATCAATGCAACTTTCATGAAGTGAACTTTCACTAAAAGCCTTCCTTCCACTGGAGAAACTAGTCCCTGACCATGAACAGCAACAGAAGTTACATTATTACGCCATTAGATGGCGGCAAAGACTATCTTTATTAGTGTGTTTATGAGTAGCAAAGACTTTTACATTGAAAAGACTGAATTGTTGTGAACACGGAACAAGACGCAACTGACAAATCCTTTGACTAGTACTGTCAGTCACGGGAAAACCCCTTAACTGTTAAAAGGACAAGATAATACATTGGACATTTAAACAGATGTTTTATTATGAACATAGGACTGACTGAAGGAAAATGCTAAATCTGAATGCAGGTAATAAACTCGCTTACTTGATCTCTTTCTCAAAATACTCTTCTACATAATACAGTAAGCTTCAATGAACCATATCAACTGAGAACAAACAGTTTATGTTGCTAAGAGTGGTTGCTAAGGGTGTTGTGTAGTGATACACAGAACCGCTGGGTAAAGCAGTCATAGCCGTGTTTTATCGTGAATAAAACACAGCTATTGACCAATCAGAATCAAGGACAGGAACTAACCGTTTTATAAAACATTCATATATAGTGTTTGCATGTGTCTCGACACAGTTTAGACAGTGCTGGGAGATACAGAGAGATCGCTCTTGAATTAGTACGAATGTAGTACATAATTTAACAGCGGGAATGATGGCTACATTCATATAGTTTGCGTGTGTCTCGACAGTAGGTACTAAACAAGCCACAATATGTGCATGAAGCGAACTTGTCAATCATTTTAATGGATGACACAGAGCAAACCCTGACTAATAAGAGGACAGATGTACACGCATGTGACTTGCATAAACACATTTTGGTACGCTTTGAAATATTGCCTTGTGAAAGCAAACCGAACCAAGAAGAAAATGCAACATTGTAACAAATATATGTCCATGAGCGTCCATTAAAAAACATCCAACAGCACTTTTTGTCCACAAAAGCGTTAAATCCATGAAATATTGATATATTGCCCATTGTTTGCATCACATTTCTTCTGAATGATCTGCTCTCTATCATCGTTCTTCAAGAAATTATGCAATCTGAGCAGCGTTTATGTTGTAAAACTGTATATGATTGTATACATTAGACTCTCACAAACTAATAAGCCTGCATCCAAAGTATAATTTTTCAAAATAGTGCAGCAGTTTTAGTTATAATATCAAAGCATTGTCTTTCACCTCACCTCATCACCTCTATGTCACTTCATACAGCCCATTGAAACAGGAAGTCACGACTTATCACTTAAATGTTCCTGATCACTAAGATGAACTTAAAAACATAACATATGAACAGGGATATACTTCAGTTAAAGTTTTATTCATTAGAATTTGTAGGGGTGCCAATAATTGTGGAATACATATATTTCAGAAACAATGTTTTATAAGAATTTTTTTCTTTTAACTATTTAACTTCAATTAAAGGTTAGATTTTTGTGAATGTTTTGAATGAAAGATTAACAAATTTTCACAGTCAGTTTTACTCATATTTACCCAGGGTGCCCATATTTGTGACTGAAAAAAAAAAAAATAATAATAATAATAATCTCTAACAATGTTGCCAGCAGCTCGTTGTGACAATTGTTTTAACAGAAGTTCCAAAAGTTGTGTGGAAACTTTGGAATTTTGGAAATTTAATAAAACACAAATATTTTCCAATTAAACAACATCAGTAATACATGCTAAGAATGACAGACAACATATTATTCCTGTTTATTTCAGCAGATAGTAGAACAAGTTTTTCCCCAAAAAATGTCAGATGAGCTTTTGTATCTTCGGCTCTGAGATTAGAATTAATATAATTCATTATAACAGACATGCACATTCACAAAAGAGCAACAAATTAAACATGTTGTACCTCTGACCTGTGGTTTACTAAAAAAAACTAAGTGAAGACATTCTTTAGTATGACGGTGGCAAATTTAGCTGATTTGCCCTCAAAAGTATGTTTGTGTTTGTGTTTTTTGGCCGTTTGATATTTGGGTGGGGGGTGAATTACTCACACAAGGAGACGCTTAAACCCTGCCAAAGACTTCCGCAAAGAGAGAGTGGTTATGTGGACAGTTTCCTTTGATCTTGTAATGACGAAGAGGGCCAGTCCAGGGTCCAGGATTATAAATAGCATCTACATCACTTACATCTTCACTCTCACCTCTGGAGAAGACTCGCACATCATCCCTGGACCTTCAGGATCAATGGTCAGTAATATTCAAATTTTGATACTTTACATGATCACCCTGTTTTTCATTCAATTTGTGTTAGAGGTACACTACCAGTCAAAAGTTTTTGAACGGTAATATTTTTTAATGTTTTTAAAAGAAGTCTCTTCTGCTCACCAAGGCTTCATTTATTTGATCCAAAATACAGCAAAAACAGTAATGTGAAATATTTTTACAATTTAAAATAACTGTTTTCTATTTGAATATATTTGAATAAACTGTTTTCAACATTGATAATAATAAATGTTTCTTGGGCATCAAATCATATTAGAATGATTTCTGAAGGGTCACGTGACACTGAAGACTGAAGTAATGATGCTGAAAATTCAGCTTTGATCACAAATAAATTGCATTTTAAAATATATTCAAATAGAAAACAGTTATTTTAAATTGTAAATGTGCAATATTACTGTTTTTGCTGTATTTTGGATCAAATAAATGAAGCCTTGGTGAGCAGAAGAGACTTCTTTTAAAAACATTACAAATCTTACCATTCAAAAACTTTTGACCGGTATGTATTTACTCTAAATAATAACCACTCTTCATTGGCATTGATGGTCCCATGAAAAGCCTTTAACATCCATTGAGTCTTTCCATTGCACAAAAGGTTATTTATAGTGGAAAAGGGTTCTTCAGATTATTAAAATATTCTTCACACTAAGAAAAAATGGTTCTTTTTAGAACTGTTCTCTGAAAGGTTCTTGATGAAATTACTTGTACTTGTTCAGTACTTGTTGAAATTGAGCCTTGACTCAATGGATGCATCTAACCCAAATTAAAATTATCCCTTTGCCTGTGTAATGTTTGATCAGGCTCCAGTCCACCAGAGGGAGCTCTCACCTGAATATTGAATTATGTCACTTCATGTTCTTGCCATATCAGTTACTATCTTGTCATTTCCTGTCACCCTGTATTTAAGCCATGTGTTATCACTGCCACATTGTGAAGTATTGCCAGTTCGTAGTGATGGAAAAATTAAGCTTTGCGAAGCACCGAGGCTTTCCCCTCAACTGTATCGTAAAGGTTCATTTCTCAAAGCTTTTCAACACATGCACACTAACGACATCTTGTGGTCAAAAGGTGGAAAAAGCAGCCTTTGTGTCCATTTTTGGACTGTTTCATATAATAAATCAGTTTGTGCAATGAAAACCGTATAAAGCAAAGAAAATATAAGTCTATATAAATAAGTCTTTCACATGTCATTGTACTTACACAATGTATGAATAAATGAGTCTGTGAATAAATTTGTGAAAAAAATAGGCAAGGCTCATGTAGGCATAGGCTATATGAGTACCTCAGGGATGACGTGTTTTTGTAGGCCAACCCGGAAGTTAGCGGCGCACGGGTTCCCTCGATCGAAAGCCTATGCATTTTTCCCATAGACTTTTGGAAAATCACAAAAAATAAGCTGTGTGTTTAACAAAGGGTTATGACACTTACACATTTTGTCTATCAAGATAATCTTTGCAAGTTAACACAACATTTATACATTTTGAAGCCTAAATAAAGTCGTCAGATATAAAAAGCTAACAGTAGGCTATAAACGGACTACAGCACACCATGGTCGCGGATCAACGTCACCACCACCACCAAGCTTCCTCAAACTTTATTTAAAAAACAACTTTATTTAAAAACATGCTCGCTGATTATGATCTGCGCTGTGTATGAATACTTATCCACTTTTTCATGAGAAATGCTGTCCAAATGTCCTGTTTGTCATGATGACGTCTAAAGTCCTCGCCAAAGGAAGTAGTCCCTTTTAGCAATTTGTTAGCAACCGCCGTTTTTAAGACACAATAAAGGTTTTAAAAAATCACAAGCGGGTTATAACTGGTGTGTTTTATGTCATAGATCAAAACGTGAAAATATTTAGAGACTTTGTTAACCACAGACCTTATTTCAGGCGATTTAGCAAAAACCCATTTAAAAAACCCATAGACTTCAGGACGATGGAACCGGAAGTCCTAAAATGCTAACTCGCTTCCGGGTTTTGCCTACAAAAACACGTCATCCCTGAGGTACTCTATATGAGCAAAATATAAGAAGATTATCATAGAATGATCAGTTGAAGTGCCTGTGAACCGGGAATTAATACAAAATGAGCATGCACAAAATTACATATTTATTTATTCGTATTATGATTTTTGCTTATCAAAGAAGTGAATGACACTTGAAACTGCACAAGAGGTTTGCGTTATTTGAATCAGAATACGAAGAAATCACATGGCTGTGTGTGAAAACAACGCTTCGGATGTCACAGATCATGTGGTTATGGTAAAACGAATCAAGCTCCAGTACAGTGCTTCACTGTGAGATGTTTCGATACATCACAATTCACTGTTTTACTAAGCGTTCTTCCATGCCTCTGTTGTTAATTACTGTTATGACCATTGTTTTTGCTCTTTTGACGAGGGATGGAGAAATTAAGCCTCTTATTAAATATATGAAAAAATTAAGCCTCTCATTAAATATATTTTTTGTGTTCCCATTTGCTCAAATAGCAAAAGAAAAAGTCCACAACAGTCACAGTGTTTTCACAACTTTCAAAAAGAGGAAAAAATATAGAGAGGTTGAAAACGGGAGTCAGAAGAGAGAAAGATTCCTTTTCGTTGATCACGTTTTTTTGAAAACAGTATGCGCTCTGGCACGAAGTTTCATGAGAAATTGCTTTGCAAACTCGATACATGCTGATAAAATTGACATTTTTTTAGGATGCACAAGAATTTCCCAATGCTGTCTTTTCCTCCACAGAGTTGCTGAATGTTGTGCTTGCAATAGGTGTTGATGTATCATCAGTCTTGTAAGGGAAAGATGATATTGTGTTTTATGTTGTTGTTTCATTTCATATATCTCCATGTGTTCTCTATCCTCTATATCTACCTCTATACTACATAGGAATAATAGATGCTATCTGGAGGCATTCATCAACTTTCTGTAGATGATCCTGGTATCCTCTAAGTATTAGGTGCCAGGTCCATTGCAACACCTTTTCTTCCTGACACCTCATCGGCAGTAGTTGGGGTGTGGTACTTCCGACCTCGCTGCTTTACTCCAGGACACATCATCCTCACCAGAATTTGTCCACTGCCAAGAAATCCTCTTTTGAAACCCCTCTCACAGTACTGGTTTTGTGATAAATTTCCACATTGTGACTGTGATCAAAACAACATCTATCGATACTCGTTTATGCACCTCGTTCACATTAAATGAAGAAAATGAGTTACTTTCTTATCATCACCATCATTATCTTCATCGTCCCTACGGGTCGATCTAATGATGAAGGGCTGAACCAAGTCTTCGAACATTCCCATCCTTTGACTGCCGTTCAGGCAGCACACCAGGATAATCTGTGGTGGAGATTGCTCAACCACACTGCCGTACATGAAGGGTATTCTGAATGTTATGTATGTGCAAGCTCTCCACATTCTACAGACAAACCATTCAGAGTTCAACCAGTGTCAATTCAAGAGACTGAAATCAAATGTTTAATGTGGATACAGGCAGTGACTTATTCTCTCCCAAAAGCAAATTGTTCAACTTGGTTGTCTTATATTAGTCATAAACTGATCGCACTCGGTATTGACATTGATATTTTTAAAGAATGTGCTTCAGCTTGTGAGTATATACACCCCCATGACTCTGTTCCAGCAATGGTACATGTTAAATCTATTAGAGATGACACCATGCCTAAAGCTATTCAAGTCTATGTTAAACCAAAATTTATAGCCCCAATGTGTGTGTGTCAAAATTCTGGAATTAAATATAAGTGGATTGGACATTCACGTTGTGCCAAACGATATGTAAATAATAATTCTTCCTGGGGTCCAACAACTTCCTCAGGAAATATGTGGTCCATGACAAAATCTATAAGTTATGTTTTAATTACCAATCATGGGTTCGATAATTTCTCAGTTTACACTGATTCAATTATTCCAACATCACAAGAACAATACGGATTGTTGAAAAATAAATTCTGGATTTGCGGTAACAATGCTTACTCATGGTTACCACCGCAATGGTCAGGGTGTTGTTATATTGGCTATCTCTCAACCCCACTGACCTTCATTGCCCCAAATGATCAAATTGTAAATAAGAAGTTCACTAGACAAAAACGTGGAACATACAAACCGCGTCTTCGAATCTCTCCTGGAAGAAAAGTTTTGCAAGGCATTTTTCCTTGGTATGGAACAGTGCATAATGCTTATCTCATTGATAATATTAGCTTGGAATTAGAATCTTTTGCTAATTCTTCCATTGAAGGATTTAATTTACTGACTGATGAAATGAAAAGTCTGAAATTAGTGGCCTTACAGAACCGAGCTGCTTTAGATTATCTCCTTGCAAAAGATGGAGGTGTCTGCGCAGTAATCGGAGATCAATGCTGTACGTATATCCCAGATATAGACCACAACATGACTGATGTGATCGAACATATGACTCAGTTAAGGGATGAAATCGAAAACAATAGTGAGCCTTCTACTGAAACTGATTTCTTTTCTTGGGTTGGAAATACGATTGGTAAATCTCTTTGGAATCCTCTTAAAGATTTGGGTGCCTCTTTTGCTTTAATTATCGCCATCATACTCCTGCTGTATTTCTTTGTACGTATTGCTATTTGTATTTGTACTGCTGGTTTTAAGGAACATTGTTTTTACTCACCTGCTAATACTAAAAAATAATGATATTGCTTAAAAGATGAGTCCAGGAGGACTTAATGGGATCGTTCACCCCAAGATGAAAATTTTGTCATCATTTATGCACCCTCAAGTTGTTCCAAACCTGTATACATTTCTTTGTTCTGCTGAGCACAAAGGAAGATATTTGGAAGAATGTTTGTAACCAAGCAGATCTCTAACTAATCTGTCTAATTTTTGTTGGCAATTCAAAATTTGAGACATGCAATTTCCTTTTTTTTTAACGGGTGATAACCTGCCTCATGTCAAATGTCGCATGAGCTCATTTTATTACTTGGAATCAAAATATAAAGAATATTAGCTCTAGACATGATGAAAATTCTTATTTGGCCCTTTCTGCCGTGTTAAAACCACAATGTTTCATATTTAGCTACCCTTACTGTACCAAGGGGGCCAGAGCTGATTCTTAGAAAGGATATTTTTGACACGATGGATTACCAGTTCCTCATGTTATCTGAATATATATATATATGTGTGTGTGTGTTTGCAAAGTTCCTACATTGCTACTCTTTCTTGCTGTTAAATCTTGCAGCAGGAAGGGCCCTTCTTTCGCTCCTCTTACTCTCATGGCAATATTATTTTACTCAGAAATATTGTGTTACAGGCTGGTTTATTATCACCTTGTTACTATTAAAAGCTGATTGCACATTTATTTTACCATTCATTGTTTTAATTATTCATTTTATTGTTTACTTATAAAAAAAAAAAATAATAAAAAAAAATCATTTTTATCCATCACTTCTTCGTCTGACTGGATTTCAGTGCAACTCTCCTGGGAGTTTATTTGAGACCAAGAGTGTTAAAGTGTTAAAATAAAAGTGTTAAAATAACACTGAAGCAGTGTTAAATTTAATGAGATAATTAAGTGATTACTTGAGTGATGGTTGACCATTATTGAAGACACCTGATTTTAACAAGCAGAATCACTGAAGGAGAAAATCAAAATTTTACATCACCATTATGGTGGTCAGTGTTTGCTTTAGTTGGGCAAAACACTTAAATGAACATTGCTTCAGTGTTAATTTTACACTCTTATTTAGCTGATGCGTTCTCAAAAGTATGTCTGTGTTTGTGTTTTTGGCCATTTGACATTTGGGTGGGGGGTGAATTGCACACATAAAGTGATTCTTAAACCCTGCCAAAGACCTGAGTGAAAAAGTGATTATGTGGACAGTTTCCGTTGATCTTGTAAATGATGTTGAGGAATACCAATGTGTCGTTCATGAGCAATTTGTTCATTTTGAATGAATCTTTAATATGACTCGGGAACAACGAATTGTCTCAGAGAGTGATTCGTTCATTTTGTGTTGACCGCGCATGCGCAACATCCCATAGGTTCTGTACAGGAAACAGAAATGATTAGTTCACCTCACGAGTTTTCGGGTTCAAGTCATTCGTTCATCAAGTCCCAGCCCCATAGACAAGGCTATGTAGTCTGTACCGGAAACAGAAATAATTAGTTAACCTCTCGAGTTGTTTGTTCATCACGTCACAGCCCCATAGGCTGAATGCAGAAACAGAAAGATTAGTTCTCCTCTCGAGTCTTCGGTTCTTCAGTCCTTCGATCTTTTTTCACGTGATGTGACAGCTGTATTGGATACAGAAATGAGTTAATTCACAACCTTCCTTACAAACAAGTGCTCTCAAACTCTCTTCTTTTCTGTTTTTTGGTGCTTCAGATCATGCACAAATTTAACCTTTGTGCTGAAATGAGTGATTTTTTTTCATAAACTGAACAACTAGTTGTTAATGATGTATTTTCATCAGAAATGTTTCTCTCTCTTCGCGCGGTGCAAGAAATCACATGAAAAGCGGTATGAGCCTTGACTCATTTGGGTTTGACAGATCTTGCTAGAAAAACTGTGAACAAGAACAAGCCCACAAGAGTAACCCAAAATAAAATCCAAATGCTTTCTGTTGAAAATAAGACCAAAACATCCCGTCCTGCACCTGCCCACTTTACAGTTTTTCTGAATTGCTAAAACATTAAACCCCATTCTCTGAACCATCTCAATGTCCAAACCAATTTGTTGAATAAATCACTCTTTCTGTAAAAACCTTAAACAAGTTCAGACAGTTAGACACCATTTGCAAATCTCAATCACTCTTTTCGCAAAACTCTAAACACATTCTCACTCACTAAAACACATTTCGCACTGTGATGCAAAAGTTAAACACAAATACAACATTGTTCACACTTGTTTCTAATGATGAAACCAACTGTACAAAATAAGTCAGCTCAGAGTGCACAGGTGCACTGAATGTTGATATGAACAATGGATGGAAATAATCTGAGAAGGAGAGGAGGAAGAGTACATGTAAAAGGTGGTGGACGAGGAGGAAGAGGATGAGGATAAGAAAGAGCAAGGTGTGGAGTATTGTCAAGCCTGGATCCGGCACACCAAAGGGGAAAGAAACAGCATTGCTTGTGATTTTGACAAAGTCCTTAGGCCGGACCCACAGAATAAATCTCTAATTTTGTAGTAGCACAACTTTGTTTGAGTGCACTATAACTAACACTATATTCTTAGACCTTTTGGGCTTTTGCATTTGGACTACTGCATTTTTACAGTATACAAGTGCTGAATATACAGACATTCAATACAATATTCAGTACAATATTATACTTGCAGTAGGCCTACTTACAGCAAATAAGTTGTGATTACTATACTTTTTTACATAATGAATGCTCTGTAGTTTTATATATTGCCTGATGTGTGTATGATCTGAAAGCATTGTTTGATTTTTGAGAGCAGGTAAAATGGTTTTGAGCCAATTGTTTGAATTTGCCAGAAGAGTCAGGGGTTTTGTGAATGCAGTCTGAAGATTTGGTTTTGTTTAATGTTGTGAGAGAATGAGTGAAGGTTTCAAGAAATGTGTCTTAGCAATTGTGAAAAACTGTAATAACTCTGTAAACTCGACCAATTTATGAGCCAAGCCCAAAAAACACTTATAAGTTGACATGGCAACACTGCAATAGCGCGCTCTGTGAAGCAGCCTTTCCAAACATACCCAAAACACGACGCCTCCGTCGACTGTGCTTTTTTAGGTAAAACTGCTGAACAAAACGAGTGATTTGTCATTGTAGAACGTTGCAATGTTTCCCACTGCGTCAATCATCGCAGTTTCGGGAGTGATTTGTGTTCCGTACTCGCATGGAACGTTCATATAGGTGACTCACTCCCGCATTTAAATCCGGTTGTCACTCCTGAAACTTTACAGAGTACGTGGCCAAAAAATTTTTTTTTTATGAAAATAAAACTGAAACAATAGCAGAACGTGACACCCTCATTGGCCAGCGAGAGTCCTTAAGCAACCGCCAAGTCTTCCTAGAAACGGCCTTGCTTAATACCTGTTTTGATGCTTCATCGTTCTTCACAACTCAGCATTGTTCTCATTACTACAGATACGAAACCAGAAGCGAATGACCAGACGATTACAATATAAGGTTTGTATGTTTTATATTCACTTTATTTTAGTTTATAGAAAAATATGATGTTTAATTGTTTATATGTACAGGTGCAGGCTTTAGCCTTAGAAGAAAGGCTACACATAATGAAATAATATATTTATGGCTCATTCTGTGATCAAAATTAGACCACAATTGTAAGTTATTACAAACGTTGGCATGTGTTTTAAGCAAGAAACGCAAATATTTTTAAATTGTTGTGAATTGTTTTCATTTCATTTCATTCTTTATTCCAGACCCTTAGGTCCATATCAAACAAATAAAAGAAAAGGAAATAATAACATACAAACATACATTACATACAACAAACATTATTTAAAAGACATACAAACTTCCAGAACCGTTGTGTAGGTGCGAATATCAATTATGGGTGCTTCTCAATTTATTAAATTGTGCATCCTTGTTTCCTTTCCTTTCCTTTCCTTTCCTTTTTTTTGAGTCCCAGCTCCTCCAGACTATAGGATGGGATTGAAAGGATGGAAGAAAAGGAAGACGTTTTTTTTTTTTAAAATTGGAATATCCTTGGTCACTCAAGCATCACTTAACTTGCCGTCTTTGCGCATGTTAGAGACCTCAGTGCAAAAATCTGCATATATAGCCTATTGTTAAAACTTTAATTAAAATAATAAATAAAGTTAAAAAAAAAATGTTGAAGTGACATTTATTGTTTATTTAAACCACCATTGTAAAATGGGAATTAACGCTTTTTTATTGACTTTTAATAAGAACCAAACATATTGTAGGCTACATACAAGAATACATATAACAATACATGTCAGAGGGAAGAAAAATACATGAAAAGAAAAAAAAAGAGAAAGGCATTTTACAGTAAAAAACTTATTGAACAGCTGCAGAGTTTTCTTTGCTTTTAAGTTTTTTTGATATTGTTTCCAATATTTTAACATCAAATTTAAAGGAATACTCCACTTTTTTTTGAAAATAGGCTCATTTTCCAACTCCCCTAGAGTTTTACCGTTTTCGAATCCATTCAGCCGATCTCCGGGTCTGGCGGTACCACTTTTAGCATAGCTTAGCATAGTTCATTGAATCTGATTAGACCGTTAGCATCTCGCTCAAAAATGACCGAAGAGTTTCGATATTTTTCCTATTTAAAACTTGACTCTTCTGTAGTTACATCGTGTACTAAGACCGACGGAAAATGAAAAGTTGCGATTTTCTAGGCCGATATGGCTAGGAACTATACTCTCATTCCAGCGTAATAATCAAGGAACTTTGCTGCTGTACCATGGGTGCAGCAGGCGCAATGATATTACGCAGCGTCTCTCACAAATGTTTCATAATGAATGCTTTGTAGTTTTATATATTGCCTGATGTGTGTATGATCTGAAAGCACTGTTTGATTTTTGAGAGCAGGTAAAATGGTTTCGAGCCAATTGTTTGAATTTGCCAGAAGAGTCAGGGGTTTTGTGAATGCAGTCTGAAGATTTGGTTTTGTTTAATGTTGTGAGAGAATGAGTGAAGGTTTCAAGAAATGTGTCTTAGCAATTGTGAAAAACTGTAATAACTCTGTAAACTCGACCAATTTATGAGCCAAGCCCAAAAAACACTTATAAGTTGACATGGCAACACTGCAATAGCGCGCTCTGTGAAGCAGCCTTTCCAAACATACCCAAAACACGACGCCTCCGTCGACTGTGCTTTTTTAGGTAAAACTGCTGAACAAAACGAGTGATTTGTCATTGTAGAACGTTGCAATGTTTCCCACTGCGTCAATCATCGCAGTTTCGGGAGTGATTTGTGTTCCGTACTCGCATGGAACGTTCATATAGGTGACTCACTCCCGCATTTAAATCCGGTTGTCACTCCTGAAACTTTACAGAGTACGTGGCCAAAAATTTTTTTTTATGAAAATAAAACTGAAACAATAGCAGAACGTGACACCCTCATTGGCCAGCGAGAGTCCTTAAGCAACCGCCAAGTCTTCCTAGAAACGGCCTTGCTTAATACCTGTTTTGATGCTTCATCGTTCTTCACAACTCAGCATTATTCTCATTACTACAGATACGAAACATGAAGCGAATGACTAGACGATTACAATATAAGGTTTGTATGTTTTCTATTCACTTTATTTTAGTTTATAGAAAAATATGATGTTTAATTGTTTATATGTACAGGTGCAGGCTTTAGCCTTAGAAGAAAGGCTACACATAATAAAATAATATATTTATGGCTCATTCTGTGATCAAAATTAGACCACAATTGTAAGTTATTATAAACATTGGCATGTGTTTTAAGCAAGAAACGCAAATATTTTTAAATTGTTGTGAATTGTTTTCATTTCATTTCATTCTTTATTCCAGACCCTTAGGTCCATATCAAACAAATAAAAGAAAAGGAAAGAATAACATACAAACATACATTACATACAACAAACATTATTTAAAAGACATACAAACTTCCAGAACCGTTGTGTAGGTGCGAATATCAATTATGGGTGCTTCTCAATTTATTAAATTGTGCATCCTTGTTTCCTTTCCTTTCCTTTCCTTTCCTTTCCTTTCCTTTCCTTTCCTTTTTTTTGAGTCCCAGCTCCTCCAGACTATAGGATGGGATTGAAAGGATGGAAGAAAAGGAAGACGTTTTTTTTTTTAAAATTGGAATATCCTTGGTCACTCAAGCATCACTTAACTTGCCGTCTTTGCGCATGTTAGAGACCTCAGTGCAAAAATCTGCATATATAGCCTATTGTTAAAACTTTAATTAAAATAATAAATAAAGTTAAAAAAAAATGTTGAAGTGACATTTATTGTTTATTTAAACCACCATTGTAAAATGGGAATTAACGCTTTTTTATTGACTTTTAATAAGAACCAAACATGTTGTAGGCTACATACAAGAATACATATAACAATACATGTCAGAGGGAAGAAAAATACATGAGAAGAAAAAAAAAGAGAAAGGCATTTTACAGTAAAAAACTTATTGAACAGCTGCAGAGTTTTCTTTGCTTTTAAGTTTTTTTGATATTGTTTCCAATATTTTAACATCAAATTTAAAGGAACACTCCACTTTTTTTGAAAATAGGCTCATTTTCCAACTCCCCTAGAGTTTTACCGTTTTCGAATCCATTCAGCCGATCTCCGGGTCTGGCGGTACCACTTTTAGCATAGCTTAGCATAGTTCATTGAATCTGATTAGACCGTTAGCATCTCGCTCAAAAAGTAACCAAAGAGTTTCGATATTTTTCCTATTTAAAACTTGACTCTTCTGTAGTTACATCGTGTACTAAGACCGATTTTCTAGACTTAGTTGCGATTTTCTAGGCCGATATGGCTAGGAACTATACTCTCATTCCGGCGTAATAATCAAGGAACTTTGCTGCCGTACCATGGGTGCAGCAGGCGCAATGATATTACGCAGCGTCTCTCACAAATGTTTCCATGGTTGCAAGGCACGCTCCCTGTGCAAGCAGGGGGTCACATGCGCTGCGTAATATCATTGCGCCTGCTGCAGCCATGGTACGGCAGCAAAGTTCCTTGATTATTACGCCGGAATGAGAGTATAGTTCCTAGCCATATTGGCCTAGAAAATCACAACTTTTCATTTTCCGTCGGTCTTAGTACACGATGTAACTACAGAAGAGTCAAGTTTTAAA
This sequence comes from Mylopharyngodon piceus, assembly GCA_039654765.1. Taxonomy (NCBI): domain Eukaryota; kingdom Metazoa; phylum Chordata; class Actinopteri; order Cypriniformes; family Xenocyprididae; genus Mylopharyngodon; species Mylopharyngodon piceus. The sequence goes on from JBCHWC010000125.1 coordinate 45,954, forward strand.
TCGGAAAAATATTGAAACTCTTTGGTCATTTTTGAGCGAGATGCTAACGGTCTAATCAGATTCAATGAACTATGCTAAGCTATGCTAAAAGTGGTACCGCCAGACCCGGAGATCGGCTGAATGGATTCGAAAACGGTAAAACTCAACTGTTTAACTCTAGGGGAGTTGGAAAATGAGCCTATTTTCAAAAAAAGTGGAGTGTTCCTTTAAATTGTTCAAAAATTGAATTTGAATTTGAAAAATTGAATTTGTAAACTCAATGTAAAAATTGTATATGAAACCTGTTTCACTTTATTTGAGATGAGCTGTCATCCAAATTTTACTCATGAATCAAGATGTTTTTAAATAGAAAATTCCAGTGATTAGTAACTGCAAGTATACTTTTAGATTGAAGAAGGGAACGCAAGAAATTATTATTACATCCAGAACTTGTGAAATCCTTGCCCTGCAACTTGATTCAATGGAAATTAAAGCTGTTGTGCCACATGTAAAGGAGGAGGAAAATGAACGTGTGAGTCAGGGTTTCAGATGAAAGACTTTCGCACAGGATACGCCTGTGCATCATCGCTCAAGAATCCCTGCAATGCTCCCTCTGTCCTCTGTCCTCACATATTGACTATTCCAGTGATTTAGGTTGTCCTAAATGGGTTCCAAATCATTTACTGCAGTTACTGTTCCAGATTTGTGATATTTCCAAAAAGTTTTATCTGCTGTATTCTTGAAATTCTCTTTACAGTTTTGATCATATTGGTTAAACACTACGGAAACAAAGTGTTAGAGAAATACTGATGTGGTTAACACAGTTGATCTACAAGCCACCTTATTTAAATGTCATAGACACATCTTAAATAGGGGCATGTCTGGGATTCGAATAAATCGGATCCATTTCCTCCTCCTCATCATTACCACCACTTCGACAAGTGAACCAACTTCACATAATCTCTTATTCTTATTCGATAGTAATCACAATGGTAATGTTGCAAATTAATTAGTTACTATAATATTTCATTTTTAATTAGTAGGCTACTCTTACTGATTAGACAACTCATTAAAACCAAATATCCATATGTTTTTGTTGTTCAACTAGTGGTGTTCTTTGAGTTTAAATGTGAATTTTGGGAGTTTTGCAGTTTTTCAAAAAGGCGACAACAGCAGCAGCAGTTTTTAATACACTAGCAAAGGTCAAACCCAATTATGATCTTGAAATGGTAATTTATGAGAAGAATACTAAAAGCAGGAATGTTGTGAAACTGTATTTCTCTCAGTATACATTCTTTTCTTCAGCTATTTTGTCTTTTATCCAAAGGCATTCATGGTTCTATCGAGTGTGCTCATCTTCCTCAGCCTGCTTTATCTGTGTGTTCAAGGCATTCAGAGGGATGTGAACACTGCTGCCCTTGCTAAAATTATCCAGTATTTTGATGACAAGTAAGTTATTTACTATTTAGTAAATTAAATAAAATCAACATATTAAATCAGTAAAATGCATGTAAAAATTGTTCCATGATGGAAAGTTGCATTCTTAGGAACAAATACATAACTCTAAAAGGATTAGTTCACTTTCAAATAAAAATTTTCTGATAATTTACTAACCCCCATGTCATCCAAGATGACCATGTCCTTCTTTCTTCAGTCGAAAAGAAATTAAGGTTTTTGATGAAAACATTCCAGGATTATTCTTCTTATAGTGAACTTCAATTGGCCCCAAACGGTTGAAGGTCAAAATTACAGTTTCAGTGCAGCTTCAAAGGGCTTTAAACGATACCAGACGAGGAATAAGGGTCTTATCTAGAGAAACGATTTCGACCATTTTCTTAAAAAAAACGTAAAAATTATATACGTTTTGACCATAGATGCTCGTCTTGAACTAGCTCTCTTCTTCTTCTTCTCTATTAGAATTCCGGCAGTGTAGACGCTGCTAAGTGTATTACTGCCCTCCACAGGTCAAAGTTAAACTAAATTGTCATATACAATATGCTAGTGCAAGTAGCCTATATAACAATTAGTTCAAACTAACAAGCATGATAACTTTATGCTATTTTATGTCTTCCAGCATCCAGCCGAAGACCCAGAAGACCCAAACTAATGCTCAGTATGCAATAGCGATCAGTGTCCTACTGGATCAGTGTACAAAAGAAGGATCTGATATCAAGACTGTGTTTCCCCAGCAAGATGCAAAACTTGTAAAAGATAAGCTCAATAAAGGAGAGAAATGTTTCCTCTGCACATCAAGCAATGTCATTGCTACAAGGCCAGATCTAAAAACAAAGGAACATTCTGAGCATATTCTGCTCTATCCTGCTCCTGATGATAAATCTAAACCATCTCCCATGAACGAACTTCTAAAAAAGGCAGATCAGGATAGCTGTGTAGTTTTCTATTCTTACAACTCACCTTGCGTGAAAAAATGCATTAAGAGTGATGACAATATTTTGGCTGGCCTTTCAAACTGGATAAATAAAAGAAAAGAGGGAATGAATGCATTTGTCTTCCAAGAGATCTGGCAGAAGGACAAGAAGGAGGATCTGGAAGAAGAATTTCTAAAGATCAATGCAGTTGTGCCTCTTTATCGCTGTAAGAGAACCAGTAATGTGATGGCATGTCGGAAATGTGTGGAAAATAACATTGTGGATCCTTTCTGTCTGCCTGAAAAGAAATAAGTAATTTTCCTTTTCTTGAAAATGCTTATGTCAGTTATCAAACTGTGGCTTGTTAATAAATGATTTCCTCTTCATATCTTTCATTAAACTCTTTTTGCCCAGCACACATTGGGCTATGAAATCAGAAATAAATATCACTCTACACATACACACATCCTTCAAGTATCATTATAAAACAGTTAATTCCCGGCCCTTGATTCTGACTGGTTGAGCCGCTTTCGAAGTCGTTGTAAAATTCCCGAACGACCAATAGCAACCACTCTTAGCAAAGTCAACATGTTTGTTATATTGATTTTGTTCATTGACGCATACAGCATTAGCCTATGTAGAAGAGTATTGTGAGAGAGAGATCGAGTGAGCGAGTGTATTACTTGCATTCAAATTTAGCATTTTCCTACAGGTCAGTCCTATGTTCATAATAAAAAATATGTTTGAATATCCACTGCGATCTTGTCCTTTTAACATTTAATGGTTTTTCCCGTCCCCTCCTAACACTGACAGTGCTAGTCAAATCATTTGTCATTTGCGTCTTGTTTCGTGTTTACAACAAGTTTCAATATGAAAGTCTTTGCGACTGAGTGACTTCTGCTAAATGTAACTTCTGCTGCTGATCACGGTCAGGGACTATTTTTCCAGTGGAAGGAAGCCTTTTAATGATTTTACTTCATGAAAGTTGCATTGATACATATTTTTTAGCTTTAATATTTGAATTGTGTGGTAACCGTTTTATAAAAGCAATAAGCCCCATGAAGCCGTAGTTTATAGTGAATTTATAACAGCTAAGGGGGTTTTAGTCACTTTAGGGGGTTTTAGTTTAGTTCTTGTTCAGTGTGCAACACATAGCAAAAAATGGTTGCTTCTGCTACTCTGCTCTTGCAGTGTGAATACTGCAACCTGATTATATTCACATGCTGAAGACACAAGATGAAACGGGGTTTCAACATCGTCAACAGTTTAGGAAGAAAATTTATAAAGAAAGAATATGTTTACATGACAACAATGTACTAAAAGCAGAAACGTTTTTCCTTTGAGTTTTGAGTACAGACGACAGCGTTGTCAAAATCCATGAAAACGACTAAAAATGCTGTATTCTGCCGCCAGGCCAGTAGATGGCAATGTCTCTTTGTAAAGAAACTACGCACCTATAGACTGAACATGTTATACGCATGTGCATGATGTCACCGTTATCACAAATTTGCCTTTTTTGTAGTTAACACAGAGACGATAACGGTATCATTTTCAAATCATTTTGCACTTTGAAAACCATTTTCAAAAGTTTGGGTTTTCAGGCCCCCAAAACACTGTTGACAAGGAAATGAATGGCCAAAATGCATTAAAAAGTTAATGCAGTTTTTAGTAGAAAATGGTGTCATGTAAACGTCCCCAAAGATATTTAGTTTTTCCACTCATTTGAACTTCTGAAGCAAAAGCTGAGTTACTGAATACTTGCAGTGTATGTCTCATCCTGTAGCCTCACAGTACTGTAGCGGCTGGTAAAAACTGTCAGATCATTCACACGTATCAAACTGAGTGTCAAACAGACCACAAGGCCAAACTCATCCTGTTGAGCCCGTCTAAATGGTGCATGAAGAATGTTACTGCTCATACATGAACTCTCTTTGTGCGTCTGTTTGTAAATACAGTAGATAGTGTAGTAGATGATACTGTAATATAAACATGTTAATGCAGTTGTGTAAGCCGTGTCAGTGTCTGTGAATGATACTCGTAGCACGATGTAAAAAAAAAAACACATTGAATAATCAACAAGCACTGCTGTCAAATCTTGTGACAAATAAGTTTAATGAACTACTTGGTGAGACTGTTTTTCCTCCACATTGTTGTCAATTGGTAACCCCTGGTGGACAGTTACTTCTACATTATTTGGATTCCATAGGTCATACATAAATATTGTTCTTCATGCATGTAGATGAAATATTGTTTTATCATTATTATTATTATTATTTCATTGTTTAAGTTATACGGCGCTGTTAAATGTAAATTTTCTATTTTCTAGTGACGTAGCCTACAAGTCATCTCAATTATATTTGCATTTGTATTATAGACACAAGACCTTTATGATTATGTAGAACAAAAATATATAGAAATACTATCTGCAAACTTTAGATGTGTGTGTTTGTGCGTATGTGTGCAGATGTATCCAATCGTGTGTGTGTGTGTGTACTTTGTGAACGGGATTTGATCTCAGGGCCTGACGTCTCTTAGACCCCGCCTCTGTCTGATGTAATGGTAGCCTCTTACTACAGTATTTGGCTGGCAGCAAATGAGTGCTCACATCATAGAACGATGAAAAAAAATTGGACGTATCTACTACTTTACATAGGAACTTACTGAAATGTTGATTTTCTGTCTGGTGGTTCTGTTTACACAACTGCTAAGTAAATGTAATAAGTCTTCTAGACAGAAATCAGCATCATTTGCCTAAATTTACCAAACCAAAGGGTATTATGGGGAAAACCATGGCATGATGGGATTCAGACTGAACACCCAGATCAGGAGATGTCACGTCACAGCTGCGTTTCTCAAAAGAATCTCTGTCTCAGTAGCCTAGTTCACACATTTTATGTTTACTTCTGTACGTCATGTGAATCAAACTTTTAACTTTTTTGTAGCTAATTCACTGTTTTAAATGTTAAGTTGGCACAACTCATGCTATGCATAGTAAATACTGTATCTGCTCACAGGTGTATTTGCATTTGGCATTACACACACAGGGCCCTATATCATACACCCGGCGCAATGTGGCGCCAGGCGTGATGCATATGGCAAGCTGTTTTGACTTTTACGGCTTGCCATCTAGTGAAATGTCATCATAGGCTGCCATTCAAATTCAGTTGTTGATATCAAGAATTGATTTTTTACTAGTTGAAATTCCAATTTCACATATCAGAAATACAATTCTTACCATCAAATTTTTTTATATATCATTAATTACTTTGTTACTAGTGCAAATATTTATTCTTGATATCAACAATTGAATACTAGTAACAATGTTCATTTTTGATATCAATAATTTGATTGTCACTAGTGACAATGTTACTTTCTGATATCATGAATGTGATTGTTACAAGTAAGAAAGCCATTTTAGATATCTGAAATTATATTGATATCAGAAATACATTTTCAGAAATCAAAAATTAACATTTTTACTAGCAATTCAATTGTTGATATCAAGAACTGACATTTCAACTAGTGCCAATTGAATTCTTGATATCAAAAATCTTTTTTACTAGTAACAATGTAATTATTGATATCAAATATTATTATTTTTACTAGTAAGAATTGTATTTCTGATATGTGAAATTGGAATTTCAACTAGTAAGAAATCAATTCTTCATATCAACAATTGAATTTGAATGGCAGCTTATGGTGAAATTTACTAGTGAAAATACAATTACAGATATCAAGAATTAGTTTTACTAGTGGAAATGTAATTCTTGATATCAAAAATTAAAATTTTAACTAGTGAAAACTGAATTGTAGATTTCAAGAATTGAATTGTTGAAATCGCTGTTTCTGAGTCGATCTCATTTGATTCATTTGGATTTTGAGACTTTCTTTTCGCGGTTTTCAAGCATTTCACAACCCACACACAAACAACTAACAATGAATTAGTATGGTGCTAATTATTAATGTGTGCTCATTACTACCCGTTTATTTGAGAATTTCACAAATGTGCGTTACTACATTTAAACTAATATGTACTTTACAACATTGACCAGAGGCTTCAGAGACTTTGGGCCCTATTTTAACAATCTAAGTGCATGGTCTCACAATTCTGAGAAATAAAGTCAGAATTGTGAGATAAAAAGTCACAATTACCTTTTTATTTAATGGCGGAAACAAGCTTCCATACACTGGTGCCTACAACGACAACACAAACAACAATAACATTCTTTAATGCCACTTAATGGAATTAAAGACAAAGGAAATCACTCTTGTTAACAATATTGCAGACATGCACATTCACAAAAGAACACCAAATAAAACATGAACATGTAATTGTTTGTTGTGCAACCTCAAGTCAAGAGTCACATTTAATAAATGACCACATTATGTTGTTTATGATATAAGTGAAGGCAATCCTTAGTAGGTGGCAAATTTAGCTAATTTGCCCTTAAAAGTATGTTTGTTTTTGGTCATTTGACATTTGGGTGGGGGTGAATTACTCACATAAGGAGATGCTTAAACCCTGCCAAAGACCTGAGTGAAAAAAGTGTTTATGTGGACAGTTTCCATTGATCTTGTAAGGATGTGAAGGAAGGGTGCTGCTCAAGGGTCCAGGGTTATAAATAGTACAAACAGCATCAGTACCTCACCATCATCTTCACTCTCGCCTCTGAAGACTCACACATCAACCCTGAACCTTCAGCATCAATGGTCAGTAATATTCAGATTAATAATACTTAAAGGGATCGTTCACCCAAAAATGAAAATTCTGTCATCATTTACTAATCCTTATGTTGTTCCAAACCTGTATGAGATTCTTTCATCTGTTGAACTCGAAAGAAGATATTTTGAAGAATGTTGGTATAACGGGACAGTTGATGGTAGCCATTGACTTCCATATGAAAAAAATAATAATTCTATGGAAGTCAATGGGGTCCTTTAACTGTCTGGTTACCAATGTTCTTCAAAATATCTTCTTTTGTGTTCAGCAGAAGAAAGAAATTCATACAGGTTTGGAACAACATAAGGATGAGTAAATGATGAATGAATTTTCATTTTTGGGTGAACAATCCCTTTAATATGATCATCTTAATTATCATTTATTTTCTGTTAAAGGTAGTCGTTTATCTTCACAGTGATTCTTAATTTGTATTTTGTCATCTGTCGATGAATCTATGTGTCAGTAGTATCTAGTTGTGTTATATATGTGTGTGTTTAATCTCTTTAGAAGCTCATTGTGTTTGTGAGTGGACTCCTGCTGCACTTTCTGCTTCTTCACTGGACAGAGAGTGTGAACGATCAGCAAGTGAACAGTACAACTCTTGCCCGAATTATAGACTTCTTTGAGCAGAAGTGAGTAAAATCATATACTATATAATGTAGAACAAAGAGGACATAAAGGAATAAATTTCATACATAAAGCGTATTTAGTCTGCTGCTCATCACAAACTCTTTTTATATGGCTCCATTTGATGTTTTACAGCTACACGATCAAAACTGCAGAAGGAAATCCCAAGCCGTATGCTACAGCCATCAATGTACCGAGGAATCAATGTCAAAGGAACGTTGATCCTTTGAACTTCCTGACTGAAAAGAACAACACGTGTGAGATATGACATTTATAATGATATTAATAAATTTTACACTGACACAGACATTATAGCAGCAGGACTTTTAAATGGTACTTCTTGCAAACAATCAGAAAATTGCAAAATTAACCCAGTGTCGTACCTGCTCCAAAATGAAAGCTCATCATTTAAAAAACTCTTAGAACGTAGAACTAACAGCTGTGTTGTCATCTACAGCGTCTGCTACCCCTGTCAAAATATGTCGGTCAGTTATAACATTACACCAGCCCTTGAAACCTTGAAAAATCACAGTGGGATTAAAGCCTTTGTCTTCATGAATATCAATGAGACTGATCTTTCACAAAACTGTACAGAGATTGTGAAATATGTTCCCCTCTATCGCTTTGTTAATAACACTGTTATTCCTATATAACAAAGCAATGTCAACACCAGTGTCAGGGAATGAGACTGATGTCCCCATCAAGTATAATGAACAAGTTCTCAAACATTTCTTTAATTATGTCCTCTAAGTATATGAATTGCAGCTCATTTTGGTGCTGATAGTGCTTAAGGTAGCTAAAGTTTTTACTAGTGTAAAAAAAGCTGAGAGGGAAAGTTGTTTAGAAGACTCACTGTAAGTCAGTTTGCTTATACTGTATTTAGATGACAACTGTCTTGTAATAATCTATCTATATATATATACTGGTTTACTGCATGATGAAAAATAAAAATTTGCTCAATAATTGTATAGTGGTTTCATTTCAGAATAATTCATGGACAAATGCAAACACACAACCCTTCACACCTTCTTTCCTGGAGAAGGCAAATTTATTAAGTGACTCTTAAAACTCTTGAGTTTTAAGAAATTTTTAGATCGTTTTAAGCTTCAGTTTCTGTTAATTGTGGATTACTAACTTTTTCACATATCATTTGTGTTGTACACTTCTGAATGACAACAGAGCAGCAAAACCAAAGATGCGTTGTCTGTGCTGCAAAGTCAAATTGAAGTATTTTAAATGCAATAATTTGAAACGGTCGTAGACGTATATGTATAAAAAACAGAACATTACTAATTTGATAGATATTGACTGCCCCTGGTTTTAACAACCTTATGTTAAGCCAAGAATTCAGTCATGATCATCACACTAAGTTAAAGGTGTATAGACATTTAGCACATAAACATTTTATAGATTATCAGTCCTACAGGTCTTCAGGACCAAGGAATAGTTCAACCAAGAATGAACTTTTTGTCATAATTTTTGTAACATAATTTCTGTAACATGCTTTTACTTCAGAGCTCCAGCATATAGAAGGTTTACAGTGAATGATATTTTACATTTCAGTCTCATGATGGGCAATGCATCATCGTGTCATTTTCTGTGTCTGATTCCTTTCTATATGTTCTATGATAAAATCTTAAAAAGCAGTTCGTTCATAAAGAGTAAATCACACAGAGAAATTACAGTCATAATCCATCTTAAGTGAAACCTGCTGCATGCTGTTTTGTTGTTTGATGCACAAGGATTTTTGTAGTCTTTCCCAAACACTCTCTTTCAAAAGAAATGACAGAGAGCAATAACATGTTAAGCAGATAGAGCCAGTCAAATAGGCGAGTTTGATCTAACTTTCCTCAAATATAAGACGCATTCATATCAATGCAAAATGACCTTTACACACACTTGAACTAACACATATTCTTTCAGGTATATAAAAAATGCTGTTGCACAGACATCGAAGCAAATTCTGTTGCTTCAGTTTCAAATGATCTGAAATGTATGGAAGTATGTTTCTGCCACTAAAATTTTAAAAAAAGTAATTGCAACTTTTTATCTCACAAGTCTGAGATTTTTTCTCTGAGTTTGCATCTCACAATTCTGACTTTTTTCTCACAATTGCGAGTTTATATCTCGCAATTCTGACTTTTTTTTCCTCATAATTGTGAGTTAATCGTGAAACGCGCAATTCTGAGAAAAACCTCAGTCTTTTTTCCCCTCACAATTGGACATTATAACACGCAATTGTGACTTTATAACTCAATTCTGACTTTATACAATTCTGAGAAAAAAAAAGTCAGAATTGTGAGATAAAAAGTCACAATTACCTTTTTCATTTTTATTTCGTGGAGGAAACAAGCTTCGATAGAATTGAGCATCTTTCTGAATGAAAAGTTGAAGCAGTACAGATGTATTACTTGTATATTTAGTCCAAGTCCTTTGACTTGCTCAGCTGGGGCTTAAAAGAGAATAGAATAGACCTTTACCGGACGTGTTCATCGAAGCAGTGTATCGATTCTGGTTATGTATATTTTCAATGGGTTGTTATCACCTAGTTGAATAAATCCCTCTTAAAATGAGCATCCGCAGGATGATTTCAAAATCCGGACATTTTCAGAGAGAGGAGAAAAGCTATTCTTATGATTAATGTGTACAGAATTTTCCAAGCTCAACGGAACTTGTGGTTTTAATCGGAGAAAGCCGTGGCTCATTAACATAAGTGATTATTTCACCACACGGTGTCAGTGCTCGTCTAAATAGTGACCACGACGCTGCAGTGTGTGTGTGAGGCCTGATGCATAAGATCAGAATCAACATATTTATTCATTTGTATTAAATATTTTAGTCATTATTCTGTCATTTTTCATTGAAAATCATTTCACTGTATGTAATTCACACATTCATGCCAAAGTTCTTAATTAATATTCAAAGTAGTCACGCTGTCAACGCGTTACTGTTTAAGATTAATTAAATGTTTAACATCATTAAATTTCTTTAAGACAGTTACCATGCATTCATTCATCTATTTTAATACTGCTCTTACTAAAATTAACTATGGTTTTACTACAAATAAAACTAAAAAACATGATTATTATAGTTAAAACACAGTTAATGAGAAGACGAGCACTGGACTGTGACAGGTTAGTTGGGAAATATATTTACTTATTATTCAGAATGCACATTTGGAAGGGATCATTTCAGCAAGTTGAAGATATGAGATGTAAACATTCTCAGTTTCGAAAAGCATCTAACGCTACTAGACTACACACGGTCGTACTCCCGCGTTGGCGTATTATTTTAAAAGAAGGACCTTCATCCCGCCGTATCAGTCTCATCCGTGCTTTCCTCAATTTTTGTTGTGTCGGAAAATCATTGTTTAGAATTAGAGCAGCCGGATCACTGCAGTAACACCGGCGAGAGGATTCAGCCATTTTTTGACTGAGTTGTGGGACCGGAAGTTGCGATACACTGCTTCACTTACCGGATATAGGAAGTGTGATCAGTGCCGTTTCTAGGCATAGGCAAACTAGGCGGTCGCCTAGGGCGCAAACAGCTGGGGGGCGCCAGTGAGAGCCCCTGCCCCACCAAGAGATTTTTTATATATATATTTTATTATTATTATTATTATTATTACTATTATTATTATTTCGTACTTTAGTTTCATCATCATGAAAAGGTCAAAGCCATCAGGGGCTCAGTAGCCTAGCGAAATATACAGGTATGTTACTAAGTGGTTAATTGTTCTGTTCTACTACAAGCTAGTCGCTCCATCATCACGAGCAAAACATGTGACACTGCATATTAGCACGTCATGGTCATTTCAGCAGCAGAATATTATTATAGCATAGTAAAGTTATGAAAAATCATTATCAGAGATGGCTGTTTAGTGTAAATTGACCAAGTGATTGTGTCATAACTATGACAAGTTTGACGACCAGCGTGGACCTGCCAAACGAACATAGTTTCAACAGAAAAAAAAACATGAATTCAGTGCATATCAAGAAATAACTTAAAAACATAAAATAAATGCATTTCTTTATGCTGTAATAGTGCAGTTGAAGTCACAGACAGACAGGCATTGTGATTTGGGAGTGTAGATTATGAGAATCTGTCTGTTTATGCTGGAGAGTTTTATATTAATGGTACAAACAATCATGACAGATGCACTCAACAAATTTTTGGAGAATCACAAGGCAGATCCTTATGTTGTTCCAAACCTGTATGAGATTCTTTCATCTGTTGAACACAGAAGAAGATATTTTGAAGAATGTTGGTATAACGGGACAGTTGATGGTAGCCATTGACTTCCATATGAAAAAAATAATAATTCTATGGAAGTCAATGGGGTCCTTTAACTGTCTGGTTACCAATGTTCTTCAAAATATCTTCTTTTGTGTTCAACAGAAGAAAGAATCTCATACAGGTTTGGAACCACAAAAGGATGAGTAAATGATGAATGAATTTTCATTTTTAGGTGAACTATCCCTTTAATATGATTACCTTGATTATCATTTATTTTGTGTTAAAGGTAGTCGTTTATCTTCACAGTGATTTTTAATTTGTATTTTGTCATCTGATATTGATCAAGTCAGAGGACTGTCGATGAATCTTTGTCAGTAGCATATAGTTGTGTGTTATATATGTGTGTGTGTGTGTGTGTTTAATCTCTTTAGAAGCTCATTGTGTTTGTGAGTGGACTCCTGCTGCACTTTCTGCTTCTTCACTGGACAGAAAGTGTGGAGGAACGGGAAGAGAACCTTACAACTCTTGCCTGAATAATAGACTTCTTTGAGCAGAAGTGAGTAAAGTAAAGGTTTAAAAATAACATTTTACTATATGATGTAAAAAATAAAATGTAATATTAGTAAAGTGTGTTTAGTCTGCTGCTCATCACAAACTCTTTTTACATGGCTCCATTTATCATTTTACAGCTATACGATCAAAACTGCAGAAGGAGATCCCGAGCCGTATGCTATAGCCATCAATGTACCGAGGAATCAATGTCTAGGGAACGTTGATCCTTTGAACTTCCTGACTGAAAAGAACACAACAATGGTGACAGATGCCATTTATAATGGTAGTAATACATTTTACAATGGTGACAAAGACCTCAAGGCAGCAGGACTTTTAAATTGCAAACTATCAGAAAATTGCAAAAGTAAACCAGTGTGTTACCTGCTCCAAAATGAAAGCTCATCATTTACCGACCTCTTAGAACGTAAAAATGACAGCTGTGTTGTCATCTACAGGGTCTACTCCCCCTGTCAAACTATGTCAGGCAGTAACATTACACCAGCCCTTGAAACCTTGAAAAATCACAGTGGGATTAAAGCCTATGTCTTCAGTAAAATTTATAGGGTTGATGAAAATGACCAGAATTGCTCTGATCTTGCACAAAACTGTACAGAGATTGTGAAATATGTTCCCCTCTATCGCTTTGTAAATAACACTAAAGTTATTCGTATAACAAAGCAATGTTAACACCAGCAGTGATGAACAACCTTGTCAAGGAATGAGACTGATTTCCCCATCTATGTTCTCAACAAGTTCTCAAACACTTTATTTACTGTACTCTAAGTATATGAATTGCAGCTCATTTTGGTGATCATATTGTCTAAGGTAGCTGAAGTTTTTACTAGTGTAAAAAAAGCTGATAGAGGGAAAGTTGTTTTAGAGGACTCACTGTAAGTCAGTTTGCTTATACTGTATTTAGATGACAACTGTCTTGTAATAATCAATATATACTGGATTACTGCATGATGAAAAATAAATATTCGCTCAATAATTGTACAGTGGTTTCATTTCAGAATAATTCATGGACAAATGCAAACACACAACCCTTCACACCTTCTTCTTTCCCGAAGAAGGCAAATTTATTAAGTGACTCTTAAAACGCTTGAGTTTTAAGACATTTTTAGATCGTTTTAAGCTCATTTCAGTTTCTGTTAACTGTGGATTACTAACTTTTTCACACATCATTTGTGTTGTACACTTCTGAATGACAACAGAGCAAAAACCAAAGATGCAGCGTCTGTGCTGCAATTGAAGTATTTTAAATGCAATAATTTGAAATGATCGTAGATATTTTGTCTGTATTATTAATATATAAATGTATTTAGATTTATTCAGAGTTAAATAACAGATAAAAAACCAGAACAATACTAATTTGATAGATATCACCATCCACAATGTTTGCGTCTACATTAAAGCATAATACCCTGATTTAGTGAAACGAAGCTACGTAATGTGGAAAAAAATAAAATAAATCGACATTCACTTAGCCTACCTGCTCACCCAGATCTTGTCTGTGCAAACACAAACTATGGCTGTGTCCGAAATCACCCCCTGTAGGCCTACCCTTAAATAGGGCACTATTGGAGCGGACAGCCATTTGTAGTGGTCTCCAAAACCATAGTGGACAATAACGAGTGTACAACTGATGAATAAACACTTCGAGGTTGGAAAAAACAAATAAAATACAAAATCAAAATTAGCGATAACCATTAAACTTAAAACAATCAATAAGCACGCATAAACAATAAACCAATGTGCGAATGTGAATGGAATGCGTGTGTGTGTGTGTGTGTGTGTGAGTGAGAGTGTGAGTGTTGGCGTGAGACTGCGTGCGGTGTTGGGGCACACTGACCAATTTGGCGTGACTGGAGAGTTTAGAGGGACTTCGTCAGGCTCCAGAACTTTACACACAAATCCAAGAATTGCACACACAAAATGCAAAATGCCTCACATCTCTTGCAAATGAATTCTTATTTACATTCTTATTTAATGAATTCTTTTTACATAATAAGCAATTTATCTTAGATGATATCCACAATTTTCAAAGTGTGTGTGTGTGTGCGCGTGTGTGTGTGGTCCTCGTTTTCTGTGATGGGTAGGTTTAGAGTTAGCAGATAAAATATACAGTTTATACAGTATAAAATCATTATGTCTATGGAAAGTCCCCATAAACATGGAAAACCAACGTGTGTGTGTACTTGTTTTGGCTATGAGGACCAAATGAGAAATGCTTTCACAACCCACTAGAGAGGACATTTGACTGGTCCTCACTAGTTAAAAAGACTTATAAATCAACCAAAAGATGTTTTTATTTAAATCTAGTGTTTTGCACATTTCTGCGATGGGTAGGTTTAGGAGGTTTAGGTTGGGTTAGGTGATAGAAAATATCATTGACCTGAAATAAAATCAATGGAAGTCTATGCAATGTCCTCACTAAGATAGCAAAACAAACCTGTGTGCATGTGTGTGTGTGTGTGTGTGAGAGAGAGAGAGAGAGAGAAAGATACAGGGGGTACAAAGAAACGTAATGACTCAGGGTTCCCACTCGTCCTGGAAAACCTTGAAAACCTGGAAAATTGATGAGAAATTTTCCAGTCCTGGAAAACACATGGAAAATTAGAGAAAATGTAAAATGTCCTGGAAAATCTTGTAGTTGTCCTGGAAAATTATTTTTTAAAAAGTTCTTGGGTTTTTCTTTAGTCGAGACCAAAGAGTTTATCACTGACCTAAAACAATCACCATTAGTTGCAGAAAGTGCAATGTTCATAAATGCTGCGTTTTGACACGTGAGGGTAGTATTTTTTCAATGATGATGTTTAGTCTTGTGTTGCCACTTGCAGCAGTTATTATATTGTTATAGTATGTTATTAACTGCTTAAACGCATAATCTTTTGCTTAATTATTATGCAAGTTGATTTTCTGATCATATTTTTCCCAAGCACATTTTACCAATTACAAACCAATCAATCTTAATAACTACTATTAATTTTGTATTTAGTCATGAAGTTAGTTTATGAAGGTTTGTTTTCTTTTACAGATGAAATGAGCCAAAAAGAGATTTATCTCAGGCTGAAAAGTCAAAAATTATTAAATCCCCACAAGAAGGATGCAATATTAATGCAATACTAGAAATTGCAGTTAAGGCATGGCCATTGGACAGCAAAATGCTCATTGGGTCAGCAGGGTCAGACAAAAACAGGTGGAGAAGAATTGAGATTGAGAGTGACTCTTGAAGGACCAGCACCACATCCTCTTGTACCACTGTTTGAAGAATTTATCTTTTTTATTTATCGGAATCTAGCTGTAAGGTGTTGGAGTTTATTTTTAGTCCATCTCTTACCCTGAAAAGTCCACCTTGCAAAGATAATGATCTTCCAAAACTTACTGCCAAAAAAATAGAAGTGTGCATCAGTAGTTAAGTAATGACAATAAACTATGGAATCTTGTTTCCGCCACTGAATAATAAATAAAAAAAAGTTAGCCTAATTGCAATTTTTATCAAAAGTCTAAATGTTTTTCTTATAATTGCGAGTCTACATAATTGTGATATAAGCTCGCAATTGCGAGGAAAAAAAGTCAGAATTGCGAGTTTATATCACTCTATTCTGACCTTTTTTCTCGCAATTATTACTTTTTTCTGGCATTTGACAGTTTATATCTTGCGATTCTTACTACTTTTCTTAGAACTGTGAGATATAAACTTCCAATTGCGAGAAAAAGTCAGAATTGTAAGTTTCTATCACGCAATTCTGACTTTATATCTTGCAGTTGCGAATATCAAATCACAATTATGTAAACTCGCAATTGCGAGGAAAAAAAAAGTCAGAATAGCGAGATAAAAAGTAAAAGTAAGTTGCATTTACCATTTTTTTTTTTTTTTTTTTTTTTTAACGGAAACAATCTTCCATAGTCATAATGTATGATTAAGAGCTCATATTAAAAACTGATTTTATAGTTAAGTCATGGCAATAAACCTTTTAAAGACTTAGAGATCAATATATTACTTTAGGGCGTAATCCCAGTCTTTTATTCCCATTGTTGTAAAATTGAAAATGTCCTGGAAAAATCCTGGAAAATGATCGCTGAAAAAGAGTGGGAACCCTGTGACTGTATAACATCAGATTGATCAGCTGCACAAGAAAAAGGGAGACAGATGGCATCATTTTACATTATATGTGACACTGTAAACAGAGGCATTACCATGGTAGAGACTCACATTACTGTAAGTCACCCTTATAAAGGTCAACTACAGTATAGATTCAGTCATATGGTACAGTGAGATCATTACTGGCAGCAAACTCTGTTCTACACAAAACCTCATGATTGTGTCATACTTCACACCTTTTGATAACACACTGAATAGATACTATTACAAACATTATGGATTTTATGTCAATTATGTAATTTAATGTAAGTGTATTTTCTAATATGGCATCTGTAGCCTGTGTAACTAATTATTTCAGCAACAAGGTTGATTTGAAACGTATTGTTTGCTATTAAATTAACTGATTGTTAAAAGTACTAAACTGAAAGAAGAACATACTGTTGTGTTTCGATGATTAAACCAAATGTTCTCGTTACAGATAATGATCTTGTGTTTTGAAACAGTGATTATGTAGAATGAAAATATGTACAACTAGAATGAACGCATGAGACCAGGTTTTGAAAGAAAGACTAGCTGTGTTACAAGTGTGATCAGTTTGGAGTTTTGTACTAAGAGTTTTGAAAATGTACACCTTGTGACAATAGTACCAAAGCAAATAAACACATTGCTTTGGTGAGAAGGAAATTTAATGTCATTGTGTGTGTGTGTGTGTGTGTGAGAGAGAGAGAGAGAAATAATACCAGAAATTATGCTCAATATATTTTATTTGGTCCAGCACTGCAGTCATGCTATCATTTGTTTACTAACAAAGTTGTCATATCAGCATATACAACAATGTCACAATTGTAATGTATTAATTACATTTGCAGAAATTATTTAGCTTTTTTCAATCTTTCACCGCTCCTCTGAATGAACAAGAATGTTCTGGAAATTAAACTAAGATTAGGAAAAGGAAAGTGAGGAAAGTCATTCTCATGTCAAAGACTCATGGTTGTCAGTGTTAATCTGAAGATGTTTTACTCCTCATCCTACAGTTTAACACAGTTTGTCTTACACTGATAATATGACAATTTAGGTGCTATTTCCTTCAGTCTATTAATCACCTTATCTGGCTCCTTATCATCTTTCCATATCTTTTTGAAAGCAAAGGCTGCAGTTTCTTCTTCTTCTAACCATTGAAGACTGTTTTCGATGCTAAATTTCCCACCTATTTTTAGGCATTTAGTCATACAAGGTGAATTAACAGTGAAATAAATCACACATCTATCTTTCTTATTCAGGATGTTTTTCAGAAAATTCTGCATGCGAAACTCAGCATGGTCTGTGTAACCATCCTCTGGCTTTGGCTTTGCAGCAATGAGATTCACGCCTTTATAAACCTTATTGTCCTTAAATGCATCTTTCACTTCTTGCGTTATCAAGTCCTGACCTGTATATTCAGAATCTTTAAGACATTTCTCCTTCTCAACACTGAAGGCTACAGCATATTGCCCTTGATTACTCAACCTGAAACATGAAACAGAGGCAATTTAATATTGTGTAATTCTTATTGTTGAATGTATTAAATTAAAATATATTAATAGATAAAATAAATCATTTTTATTACAAATTATATAACTATTAATGGTAAAATATGTTATGTTAAAATTATGTAAGAACACAATTCTGACCAGCAAACTGCTATTTTGTTATATCTGTCTCATAGTTTTGAATTTAACCATTAGGTGCATTTTAACTTGTATATGTTCAGTCAAAGAAACTTACTGATTCTCCAAGTTTTTTACAATGTTCATGAGGGTTTTTGGGTCAACACTCCCATCTGCTGCACAAAAATGAACCAGGCAGATCAGGAGGATACTCAATGGTACAGTGAAACCCTGAATATATGGAAACACAAACACTTATATAAAACATGTATGCACAAAATAGTATCCTGAATGTTAAGAACTGAATATTCTTTGAGTTCCTATCGTATGTAGACTTTTTATGAGCTTTTATTGGTGCTTAAAACGCTGAATCAGTTTTCTAAACATGTGAGTTACAATTATTAACAGAGGATGCATGTTATTGTATGTACTTAAACTATAATTAGCCTATATTATGTACTGGTGGATCCAAAATGGTCAATATTCATATTCATGCATATTTTATGTTAATCATTTATGGCTTATGATTTATCAATATTACTTTTGATTTCATATATTCACGTACTCCTACTCCATATATTAATCCTCATCATATTTTCAAGTATTTACTTTTTATTGTACCCTTATGGTTATTCTTATTTTATATTTAAGAGTATGTATGCTTATTATATTCAATTGTTCTTTAAAGTGTTCCAATGTGACAGGTCATGTCGACACGTTTGTGGTTAGATATTGGACGCCTGCCAAGTACTGCAGAAGCGATGGTGTTTTCGGAATTAGTTGCTCATTTGAACTCGATGTACTTTTGTATCAAAATATGTCCATTTCTATTTCTGCTGACATGTGATAATGTAAGATCTGCAAAATTCCCTTAAGGGGGTCAAAACATCCCCTATATCTATTTTCATCTATTTTTGACATCTGACCAGTCTATGACATAATGGATAAATCCATCTGACCTTTTCTTATTAGAACAAAACATAAGTTTGAGTGGAATGTAAATTTCCCTATGCTTATGGTATAAAATGGACTGAGTCGTTGATAGTTTAGCCTTTCCCTTTGCTTTCCCTTTGCTTCTCTTTGCTCTTCTGCTTCTTCTCTTCTATCTCTCATTTCATTCTGCAAATGTCTTAATCTTGTTCCTTCTTTCTCTATATTCTGATCTTCATCTATTAGATACAATACTCTGGATTCTACAATACTCTAGATTTTATTATTAACTATTAATTACTTAATTTGTTTGTCTATATAATTTTTAATTAATAAATTTGTTATTCCTTATTCAAATTTGATCTCTGACATAATCATTGCTGGACTGCCTGGATCTCATTTTCTCAAGTTTTTGCATCAGTACTTTACCTATACACACTGTAAATTACGTTTTAAATGACAAACTTAATGCGAACAATGCGCTGTTGCTTTAATTCACTGCCGGACCGCATCTGCGTGCAGTGTGAAGGCTCTAAAGCTGGATTTATACTTTCGCCTGGCTCCGTACCGCGAGCCTCCGCTGACTGCGCGCGCATCTCCCCAAATGGACGAGGCGTTTATACTTGACGCGCTCGCCGTTGTTCTATTCTTTGAAACGACAGGGGGAGACTCGGAGAAATTGTTCTCTAGATCAGCAGTAAGTAGCGGTGAGGTACACGTGACAAGAACCCAAGAGGCGAAACTCTGATCCTCTTTGGGCAACAGCCACTGGGTGGCGCTCCGGTAGCGCAGCCGCCATTATGGGGTGAAAATGCCAACTGGACCATAGAATCCTTCACATCTTATGCACCCAAAATCGGCGATTTTCACAACCAAATCAGAAGCGCAATAGAACAGTTTTTTAATAAAATTTTATGGCTCCTACAGTAAATGTTGTATTGTCTTATATATGTTTTATTTTACCAGTTGTGGAATCCAACCATTCATCCATCTGAGGTAACCTAGTTAGCCTACTTTATTGAGTATTTCCATTTTATGCAACTTTACACATTTATTAATAGTAAATTAATAATTAATAAATTTAAGATCATCATGTTTGCAGTGAATATTTCAGACCTAGTGGAGCAATAGTAATAATAGTATTACTCCCCTAGGTATGAATTGAAATATATTATACGTTTTAATGGATCACGCTACAAACATAATGATCTTATGATACATTAGACAACACTGCAAAAACAAGCTGTTACATTATATATTTATTGTCCAACATT
This sequence comes from Mylopharyngodon piceus, assembly GCA_039654765.1. Taxonomy (NCBI): domain Eukaryota; kingdom Metazoa; phylum Chordata; class Actinopteri; order Cypriniformes; family Xenocyprididae; genus Mylopharyngodon; species Mylopharyngodon piceus. The sequence goes on from JBCHWC010000125.1 coordinate 66,392, forward strand.
CCCAGTTTTTCTGATGCATGTCCTTAATTTAATTTCATATGTTGGTATTAATTCTGTGTTTATAAGCCTAATGCTAATACTAGACATTTAAAGCATTTTAACCCAAACTGACTGGGTTTCTAAAGAGCAAAGGTTTTGTGAAAAGAGTGGAAGACTTGAACACAAAATCTGTAAAATAAACTGTTTAAAAAGATTTGATGATCACTAGCGATAGTATTTTATTCTGTGCTGTCATCATTCAGGTTGGATTTCAGCTTTAATGTACGTTTTTTTTAACAAAGCAGCTGATATTGCCATAGAAACTAGTGGACCGACGAGTCGCTTTCATGCCAAAATGGCGGAAACGCAGGGCCGCTGCTGGGCACCGGTGTTGCAATGGAACGTTCTATTGAGTTTCGCATCTTGTTAGTGTACTCTTTGTTCTAGTTTACACTTCCCCGAAACCACATTGCAAAAAGAATCGTGTAAAACCCAGTAAACCTTGAGATTATTACTTGTTACTTTACTTAGGCTACTACTATTAGAACAAAATATATGGATATGATAACAACTAAATTAATGATCTCTTAAATATTTTATAATTTCACTAAACTTTTTCATTTAGTTTCGTGAACATTTTTATTAAACATGGACCTATTTCATTAAAGGGGATTATGTCTGGTATTGTAGGCACATTTTGTAAAATGTAAGCAACTAATTTAGACGCGCAAACTGGGTGCTGTGCTGAGACATACAGGCTCGGCCAGATTCGCCTCGCATTCGTGCATTTTCGGGATGCGGAGCCGCGCGGAAAGTTACAAAATTTGACGTGCACACCGCCACGCTAATTGAGTTCGCGCGCACTCGATGCGCACTTCCGCCAACGCCGCGATTACATCACTTTTGTGGTGTAATCGCAGACGTATCAAGTATAAATCAGGCTTAATCCGTTAACATGGGCACGGAAAATAATACGCACCACATATGTACTGCTGACAAATTATGTTTGAAACGGGCGTGACCTGCAATGAGTCATGACCTCTTGGCTGAATTAAAAGAATGATATTTTTGCAGTAAAGTCGAGTAGGTTATATATTTTAGATTTTGAATGTATATGTTGAATATATGTTTATAAAAAAAAAGACGCTGTAGACCGTGACGTCATATCATGACCGTTGCAGCATCTGAAGAAATTTCGCACGTTCAAAGCTAATGTTTTTACTACTTCTCTGGACCTTGAATGTGGTCATTTCATTGCTAAATAAGATAGAAAATATGATAGAAAAATCTCTTGGATTTCATCAAAAATATCTTAATTTGTGTTCCGCAGATGAACGAAGGTCTTACGGGTGTGGAACGACATGAGGGTGAGTAATTAATGACAAAATTTCATTTTGGGGTGAACTAACCCTTTAATATCCAATTTTCTTCTTATAGCAGTAAAGAAACTTACTCTCTCTCTCAAAGGCTTTTACGATACTCATGAGGGTTTTTTTCACAGAGAACAAAGAGGATCACAATCACATTGTAGAAACATCCTTTACGATTGAAATTTATTGCAGCACCTTGTGCTCTGTTTGATATTTACCTTTGATCTGGCAGTTTTTATCAGTGAGGTCAGAGGAGGAGACACACAGTAATAATGCTGTATAGCACCATGGCATAAAGTGATGAAGAAGTGTGAATATGACTTACCATTTTATCTGTTGCTCAAGTCAGGAGGTTCAGAGATGCTGTGTGAGTCTGCAGTAAAGCAGGAGTGATGAGGAAGAGGAAGTAGATGGTTTTTATTCTGACACTCGACCAGCCCTCTTCTTCAACACCATGAAAAGACCAATTAAAACGGTTCACAGTTGCATCACTGACTCCTCTAATAATGTCTGAGCATCTTTTTGTGTCTTGCCATGTATGGTAATGTTGGACAATGGTCAATAAGAAATAGAACAATTAATAATTCCTCCAAGAACTCTAAAAACTGTCATTGATTCCTCCAATAAAACTATTCTAAAGGCAGAGATGTATACGGTAGGCATTTGCCTTGGGCCCCACATTTACAGGAGGCCCCCGGAGGCTGACCATTGACATAGATAATCATGTAATGGGTAGTATTCATAGTATTCATCACACATTAGCAGACATTAATATTGAGAGTTAATACAGTCATAGTTCTGTTCAATATACAAAGTAATTTTAGTTTAACATTATTTATTGTTTTATTAGGGGCCAAGCACCGAAGGTGCGGAGGCACCTATTGTATCCGTTGGCGTTCTTTTTTTTTTCTTCTTCTTCTTCTTCTTCTTCTTCTTCTTCTTCCACTTGCGGGAAAGTGAGCGAAGGCTAGCCCGTGTGGTCCGATCCAACAGACGAGCTACTGTAGCTCAAATTGCTCAAGAAGTTAATGCTGGTTCTGATAGAAAGGTGTCAGAATACACAGTGCATCTCAGTTTGATGCATATGGGGCTGCATAGCCGCAGACCAGTCAGGGTGCCCATGCTGAACCCTGTCCACCGCCGAAAGCGCCAACAGTGGGCACGTGAGTATCAGAACTGGACCACGGAGCAATGGAAGAAGGTGGCCTGGTCTGATGAATCATGTTTTCTTTTACATCACGTGGATGGCTGGGTGCGTGTGCGTCGCTTACCTGGGAAACACATGGCACCAGGATGCACAATGGGAAGAAAGCAAGCCAGCGGAGGCAGTGTGATGCTTTGGGCAATGTTCTGCTGGGAAATCTTGGGTCCTGCCATCCATGTGGATGTTACTTTGACACGTACCACCTACCTAAGCACTGTTGCAGACCATGTACACCCTTTCATGGAAACAGTATTCCCTGGTGGCTGTGGCCTCTTTCAGCAGGATAATGCGCCCTGCCACAAAGCAAAAATGGTTCAGGAATGGTTTGAGGAGCAAAACAAAAAGTTTTTTGGTGTTGACTTGGCCTCCAAATTCCCCCGATCTCAATCCAATCTGTGGGATGTGCTGAACAAACAAGTCCGATCCATGGAGGCTCCACCTTGCAACTTACAGGACTTAAAGGATCGTATTTATTAAAAATGTAAAAATGCAGAATGTTTTCTGTGATGGGTAGGTTTAGGGGTAGGGGTAGTGTAGCAAAACAAACCTGTGTGTGTGTATGTGTGTAAACTTGTATTTATCCATAGGACCCCACAAAGTCAAAGATTACGTATATTTCAGTATATTATATATACAGTTTTGAAGAGATTTTTTAAATACCTTTTTTGAAGCTTTATTTGTCAATGACCCATATAACAAAACCTGTTGGAAAAACATTACAATAAATGTGTATGTTTGTTAGTGTATTTGTACATCTACAGCTGAAAATGTTCTAAAATCAACAGACAATATACCTGTAGTTTTGATGTTAGTATTTACTTTTAATAAATGCATTAATAGAAAAAAATGCAGTGTTTTATTTTGCAGTAAAGTTGAACTGTTTGGCTAAGGTGAGATTGTGTTTAGATCACTGTGTTAACAGTTTTGAGAGTAGTTGCATTAGGCTACTTTGGAGAAAAACTGTATCTCAACTGCTTCAAAACAACTGATATTTATAATATTATGCTAAAATATTTTATTTTAAATTTCTTATGAATAAAACACCATTTTCAATGATCCAAAATCCCCCCTATACCCTGCTCTACCCTGCACTAAACCAGTGTCCTCCACTGTACTCAGCTCTTCTCCTTCTCTTTGTTTTTTACTTCCTCCTCTCTCCTCATACATGATCTCCTTCTATATGTTCCACTTTTCCTTTCCTTCTCGTTACACCCCTTCCTCTATCCACACAACCACCTTTACACTTACACCTCTTTATTTTCACCTCTTATTCTTTTCTTGCTCTATGTGTAATTTCCCTTTCATACTTTCCCTGTTATGCAATTGTGATAAATGCAAACAGATAGGAAAACTGAATTTCCTGTGTTGTGTGTATTATTAATCAAGCAGATATCAGTTTGGGGCTAATTGAAAACATACCATGTGCATTTGATACTAGAGATGCACCGATGTATCGGCCGATTATTGATGAATTTGAAACCATCGGCATATCGGCAATAGCATGAGAAAGGCCAATATGATTGTTTATTAATTAACTGCATGAAGGCAATGAGTTGCATGTCTGTTGTATAATCCAGCGATTTTCTCTTGTCAAAGTAATTAAATACTTTAATTAAAAATAAAATACTTTTTCCCCCAAACAAAATAGTTTGTACAGATTACAACTATGGCTCAGGTGGCCATGGCGGTTCAGGCATCTCCGGGGGCCATGGCAGCTCGGGCAGCTCAGGGGACCATGGCGGTTCAGGCCTTTGGGGAAGCCATGGCGGATTAGGCAGCTCGGGAAGCCATGGCGGTTCAGGGCGTTCGGGAAGCCATGGCAAATCAGGAGGTTCGGGGCACCATGGCGGTGCGGCCTCCATGGCCTCAGCCACTATGGCCACAGGTATATGGCGCCCCCCCAAAAAATTCTTGGGAGGAGCTATGGGTCTCTGGGCTGGAGCGGAGTCTGTAGCGGACTCGGGGACTGGAGCGGGCTCGTGGGCTGGAGCGGACTTCTGAGCGGGCTCGTGGGCTGGAGCGGACTCCTGAGCGGGCTTGTGGGCCGGAGCGGACTTCTGAGCACCCTCAGGGACTGGAGCGGACTCTTGAGCACCTTCAAGGACTGGAGCGGACTCTCGAGCAGACTCGGGGACTGGAGCCATCTCTAGGCTCTCAACGAGGCAGGGAGTCGCCTCTGGACTCAGGACGAGGCAGGGAGTCGTCTCTGGACCTGGGACGAGGAAGGGAGTCGCCTCTGGACTCGGGACTAGGAAGGGAGTCGCCTCTGAACTCGGGACGAGGAAAGGAGTTGCCTCTGACCACAAGTCAATCAGCCACAGGTCCTCCATACTCTCGGGAGAGGACTGAGGCATGGCGGCGGCCATCTTGACCAAGGGTTCGGGGGTGGCGGCGGCCATCTTGATTGTGGGCTCAGGCGTCGCAGCGGCCATCTTGATTGAGGGCTCATTTTTGGCGGTGGCCATCTTAACCGAGGGCTCAGGTGTGGCGGCGGCCATCTTAACCGAGGGCTCAGGTGTGGCAGCCCTCTTGGGAAGAGGCTCTTGGGCTGGCTGGAAAGCATATGTGGGAATAAAGCTGTCCCAACATATGGAGATGGCCTCTCTCCAGTCCTGCCCAGCAAGATCGGGGAGTTCCTGGGGATCGACGTAGTTGACCCCAATCCTGAATAGCGCCTTGATGGTCTTGTCTTCCAAAGGGCTGGAGTGGACCAGGTGAATGAACATCTCCGTGAAGGTAAAAAGATCGCGGCTGGTTTGTGCGGCCGCCGCGATCTGTCCAGCGAATTCCCAGCTCATAGTCCTTAATTAGTGGGTCTGGTGTTCTGTCAGCAGATAGACAAGGGACACAGAGGTGGTACAAATAACAGCAGGTTTATTCAACAGTGATGGAGACAACACAGGCGAGAGGACAGTCCAGGTAAGCAGGCGGGGAATGGGAAAGTCTTGTGTGGCTTATCTGAGTCTGAGGGTGTCTTTGTGTGTTCCAGGGGATCCGGAGGGAGCTGAGGAGCGTGGAGACGGTGGAGAACAGCAGCGGTGGAGAACTAGGATGTATCACAGGAACAACAGGTAAGTAATTAACAGGTAAGTGGGTCAGGCGAAACAACATGGTAAGGTTGACGAGACCAGACAAGGGAGTGCAGGAGAAGTGAGTCTTTATAGGAAGTGCTAATGATGATGTGCAGGTTCAGGGAATCCATGAGAAGATGAGCTGACTGGGTGCAGGTGTGGATCAGGAGGAATGCTGGGAAATGGAGTTCAGGGACGGTGAGACAGATAGTGACCGTGACACACCTTCTGTGGCTCAGATATTTGAAAAAGTAAAGAAGTTTACTCAAGACAGCATCAAAGCAAAAGGCATTACCCAAAAAATTATGGAGTTTATCGCACTAGACGATCAGCCGTTTTCCGTCGTGGAAGACGTGGGGTTTCGGATGCTTGTTAAACACCTTGAGCCACGTTACTCTCTACCTATTCGTCGATATTTTTCAGACGTGTGCCTACCAGACATGTACAATGTTGTAGCAGCACATATACACGAGCTCTTGGCCACTGATATTTCAGCCATCAGTTTTACAACCGACATTTGGAGCTCTGATGTAAGCCCTACACGTATGCTCAGTCTCACAGGGCAATGGATTAATAAAGAATACAAATTTCAAAAAATATTGCTGCACGCACAAGAGTTTACGGGTTCACACACTGCCAAGGCGATTTCTTCAGCATTCAACACAATGCTTGAAACGTGGAAAATTGACAAATTCAATGTAGCCTACAATCAGTTGTCAGAGACAATGCAAGAAACATTACTAAGGCAATGGAGGTCAGTGATGTCGTGAGTTTATCCTGCATAGCTCACACTTTACAATTAGCTGTCAACGAGGGCTTGTTATGTCAGCAGAGCATATCTGACGTGATAGCATTATGCAGACGAATAGTTGGCCACTTCAAGCATTCCCCTCTTGCGTGCTCGCGTTTACACAGTGTCCAAATTCAGTTGGGAATCCAACCAAAAATGCTTCAGCAAGACGTTGCTACATGGTGGAACAGCACTTTTTATATGCTGAGAAGCCTCTTGGATCAAAAGCAAGCAATCGCGGCTTATTGTGCAGATTATGTTTTGCTCGTGACATTAACTGCCCATCATTGGTGTTTAATTGAGAACATAGTATCTATTCTTTATCCATTTGAGCAACTAACGAGGGAGATGAGTGCATCTGGAGCATCTGCACCGGATGTGATTCCATCAATTGTTGCGCTAAAGCGGCTACTGAGCAAGGACCTTGAAATGGCGCTTTTCCACTGCGTGGCTCGGTTCGGTACAGCTCGCTTACTTTCAGTTTGCTTTTCCACTGCAGTTTATTACTGCTTCAAAGTGGGTAGAATTATTGACTGATTTTGTCGTGGATCCGCTCCTCGGCTACCAACGAGTCACCTCATGTACTGACCACGATACAGCCATTTCTTTTTTCAAGTTCTGTGCGACGGTCGTTTAAAAAAAAAAAAAAAAAAAAAAAAGTCGCGCGAACAAATGATACTGTGGTGGCTGTTACTGATTATTTAAATCTAGCGGGTTTGGTGTCTTGTGTTTCAAATCCAATGACGCTGGTAGTGACGATTCTCTCTGAACAATCAGTGATCTGCAGTGTTTACAAGTCACATTTACAGTTTTTTTTTGCTTTTTTCAAATTTACATGATCAAATCACATTTATCAAAAAGCACACCCATTTCCCTAAACTATAAACACTATTCCCCTGTTCTGACCAAGTGGCATCCTCCCCCAGTTTCTCTTGAAGCCAATACGGAAGTGACTTAAACTGCAATTCACCGACTGGCCGCTAGGGACAGGCTGCAAAAAAGAGCAGAATCTCATTGACCCACATGTTAAAATGGTCAAGTTTACAGCAGAAAAAAACATGTTTACAGCCTGGATCAAATTGTGGTTTTGGTCTATACTGCTAATTTTGCCCTTCATGACAACTCTGAGGGGGGTGAATTTTTTTATAACTCATCCGTTTAAATTATATTAAGCCTTAAAGTTCTGCATAATTAAGGGTGTGGCCACTTGAGTGACAGGTAGATTGCCGCTGCTGTCTGTGAGCCGTCACCTCAGCCACTGAATTTGGCATCTCTGCCATGTTTGTGCTTTTTTTCGGGATTATTTTATACAATTATAAAATAATATGGCTTGCTGCGTTAATGGTCGAGACTCAAGACAGATGTGCGTCTGTGTAGATGTGCACGCATGCGGAAGATAAACAGAACACACGTTGTTGGATCGTGGCATTGGCTTAAAGTTTTGTTTGTGAGATTTACTACAATGACAATGGCGGGAGAATATTAAACTCCGACAACACTGCTTGGATATTATAACTAAAACTGCTGCACTATTCTTGAATAACGATGATAGAGAGCAGATCATTCAGAAGAAATGTGATGCAAACAATGGATAATATATCAATATTTCATGGATTTTTTGTGGACAAACAGTACTGTTTTTTGTTTTTCAATGGACACTCATGGACATTTTACCCAAGTGCCACTTGGATTCATCTCGCGATCGCTAATATAAAGTATGAAGTCCCGTTTGATTTTTCATGTTGTTATTTGCACACCCGACACAAATTAATTACTGATGCTGGAGCATCTATATCGTAAAAAAGACACAGTATATTGACAGTAAACCTTTAGAACTTTCTAATGATATAACTTGTTATCTTTATTAATATTATACATAGATAGCTCCTGCTAACATGATCACGTCGAGCTAGGCGGGCGTGGTTTCAGCAACCAGGCACGTCAGTTCCAACCACATCCCGCCTCTTTGCCCATTTTTAGTTATCCGGGAGTGACGTTGTTACATCCACGCCTTCCTGGACTCCGTTTCCCAGCATCCTCCTGTGCTCCACACCTGTCTGCACTTCCCTCATCAGTCTTCCCGCCATGTTCCCCAGATTCCCAGCACCTGTTGTTCCTCGTCAGCACTCCCTTTAAGTTGGACACTCTCCTTGCACTCCTGGTCGGTTCTTGATGTTGTTGATGTTGTTGTTTAATGTGTGTATGCTGTCTCCGTGTTCCTGGATTGCTTATTAAAGCCCATACCTTTGTGGATCTCTGTATTCGCCTCATCCCTGCAGCACCACACGTAACAGAAGAACCGACCTAAACCATCTGGAGATCCACTATTAAAAGATGGGCTTATTCCTGGTTCCCGTGCCCCCCGTGCCTCCCATGCCTCCCAAACCAGCCACAGCGGGGGATCGTCTCATTGGGCTCCTGCAGGACGGACGTTCACTGGAGAGGTATGTGGAGGAGTTTGTTGAGTTGGCTTTTTTGACGAATTGGTCAGACGCTTGCTTAAACGCCCTTTTTCTGGAGGGGCTGGACGAGAGCATAATCCGCTTTGATGAACCTGACAATTCTGTTTCCTTAAACGATACTATTAATCTGATTTTGTATTTGAATGGTTCCGAGTTCATTGTCGAAGAGGTTCAAAGTGATAAGTGCATATCTCGTCCAGCTCCCCCAGAAACACGGGCGGCCTGGCCAGTTCGTCAATCTCCGGCTTCCTCCGCATGCCCCTCCAGTGAGCTTTTCCCCAGTGTCCTGCCGGACCCAAAACCCCGTATGGCCAGTGAAAAGTCCTCCGCTGGGCCCAGACGGCCCAAGAGGAAGAAAAAGAAGAGGGCCACCAAGCAGCCAGAGTTCCCTGAGTTTTCTGCCTCCGAGCAGCCCAAGTTCCCTGAGTTTTCTGCCTCCGAGCAGCCCAAGTTCCCTGAGTTTTCTGCCCCCGAGCAGCCCAAGTTCCCTGAGTTTTCTGCCCCCGAGCAGCCCAAGTTCCCTGAGTTTTCTGCCCCCGTGCAGCCCAAGTTCCCTGAGTTTTCTGCCCCCGTGCAGCCCAAGTTCCCTGAGTTTTCTGCCCCCGTGCAGCCCAAGTTCCCTGAGTTTTCTGCCTCCGAGCAGCCCAAGTTCCCTGAGTTTTCTGCCTCCGTGCAGCCCAAGTTCCCTGAGTTTTCTGCCCCCGTGCAGCCCAAGTTCCCTGAGTTTTCTGCCTCCGAGCAGCCCAAGTTCCCTGAGTTTTCTGCCTCCGAGCAGCCCAAGTTCCCTGAGTTTTCTGCCTCCGAGCAGCCCAAGTTCCCTGAGTTTTCTGCCCCCGTGCAGCCCAAGTTCCCTGAGTTTTCTGCCCCCGTGCAGCCCAAGTTCCCTGAGTTTTCTGCCCCCGTGCAGCCCAAGTTCCCTGAGTTTTCTGCCTCCGAGCAGCCCAAGTTCCCTGAGTTTTCTGCCTCCGTGCAGCCCAAGTTCCCTGAGTTTTCTGCCCCCGTGCAGCCCAAGTTCCCTGAGTTTTCTGCCTCCGAGCAGCCCAAGTTCCCTGAGTTTTCTGCCTCCGAGCAGCCCAAGTTCCCTGAGTTTTCTGCCTCCGAGCAGCCCAAGTTCCCTGAGTTTTCTGCCGCCGAGCAGCCCAAGTTCCCTGAGTTTTCTGCCGCCGAGCAGCCCAAGTTCCCTGAGTTTTCTGCCTCCGAGCAGCCCAAGTTCCCTGAGTTTTCTGCCGCCGAGCAGCCCAAGTTCCCTGAGTTTTCTGCCGCCGAGCAGACCAAGTTCCCTGAGTTTTCTGCCGCCGAGCAGACCAAGTTCCCTGAGTTTGCCGCCGCCGAGCCAGCCGCTCCAGCGCCAGCCGCTCCAGCTCCAGCCTGCCACGAGCCAGCCGCCCCAGCTCCAGCCTGCCACGAGCCAGCCGCCCCAGCTCCAGCCTGCCACGAGCCAGCCGCCCCAGCTCCAGCCTGCCACGAGCCAGCCGCCCCAGCTCCAGCCTGCCACGAGCCAGCCGCCCCAGCTCCAGCCTGCCACGAGCCAGCCGCCCCAGCTCCAGCTCCAGCCTGCCACGAGCCAGCCGCTCCAGCTCCAGCTCCAGCCTGCCACGAGCCAGCCGCTCCAGCTCCAGCTCCAGCCTGCCACGAGCCAGCCGCTCCAGCTCCAGCTCCAGCCTGCCACGAGCCAGCCGCTCCAGCTCCAGCTCCAGCCTGCCACGAGCCAGCCGCTCCAGCTCCAGCTCCAGCCTGCCACGAGCCAGCCGCTCCAGCTCCAGCTCCAGCCTGCCACGAGCCAGCCGCTCCAGCTCCAGCTCCAGCCTGCCACGAGCCAGCCGCTCCAGCTCCAGCTCCAGCCTGCCACGAGCCAGCCGCTCCAGCTCCAGCTCCAGCCTGCCACGAGCCCACTCCAGTAGCCCACGAGACCTTCAAGCCCCTGAGTCTCCCCAAGAATTTTTTGGGGGGGGGAAGGGTACCCGTGGGTGGGAAAGATGGGGGTGGGCTCGGAGACCCGCCATGGCCATCCCTAGCTCCTGACCCGCCATGGCTGTCCACAGCTCCTGACCCGCCGTGGCCTTCCCTAGCTCCTGACCCGCCATGGCTGCCCACGGCTCCTGACCCGCCGTGGCCTTCCCTAGCTCCTGACCCGCCATGGCTGCCCACGGCTCCAGACCCGCCATGGCTGCCCACGGCTCCAGACCCGCCATGGCTGCCCACGGCTCCTGACCCGCCATGGCCGCCCACGGCTCCTGACCCGCCATGGCCGCCCACGGCTCCTGACCCGCCGTGGCCTTCCCTAGCTCCTGACCCGCCATGGCTGCCCACGGCTCCTGACCCGCCATGGCCGCCCAAGGCTCCTGACCCTCCATGGCCGCCCACGGCTCCTGACCCGCCATGGTTACCCACGACTCCTGACCCGCCGTGACGGCCCGAGGTCCTGGGACCGCCCTGGGGACCTCTGCACCCCCCGCACCTGCCTGTAGGTCTCCAGGGCGCCCACCCCCCCTCCCCAGTTGTTACATCTGAGGCGTGAGGACACGCCTCCCGGGGAGGGGGAGGTAATGTTACATCCACGCCTTCCTGGACTCCGTTTCCCAGCATCCTCCTGTGCTCCACACCTGTCTGCACTTCCCTCATCAGTCTTCCCGCCATGTTCCCCAGATTCCCAGCACCTGTTGTTCCTCGTCAGCACTCCCTTTAAGTTGGACACTCTCCTTGCACTCCTGGTCGGTTCTTGATGTTGTTGATGTTGTTGTTTAATGTGTGTATGCTGTCTCCGTGTTCCTGGATTGCTTATTAAAGCCCATACCTTTGTGGATCTCTGTATTCGCCTCATCCCTGCAGCACCACACGTAACAGACGTGCGGTGACGCCTCATTTTCGCTTCAAAAATGCTCTTCAGAAATCTACGGGTGACGTCACGGACACTACGTCCATATTTTTTTACAGTCTATGGTTCTGACACATGAATCAGATTTGTTGAACTGTCACTGCAAAACTCTAGACACAAATCCCTTCATTTCTCATTGCCATCACCATGTTGTCATTTAGAAAGCACTAGCATTCAATATTGTTCACTCAAGTCAGCATAGCTTGAGCTCAATTAGCACACAGTTACCCACGTGGAAACACTAAGAGTCAAAATGTATCACACACCAATCAGAAACTTCAATAGAGAAATAAAATAGCCAGAGTCAGTTCGTTCAGTTTTGGAACAATGGATCCAGAGAGACATGATTGAAAAGGTTTAGGACACCAAAGAGGAGGAGGAGGAGGAGGAAGAGGATGAGCAAGAGCAGTAAAGAGTACAAAAGAGGAGGAGGACGAGGGGCAAGGAGACGAGTCTCAGATGAAATTCGTGCCACTAGTTGACCATGTCCGTGTCCATGGTATGACTATGAGGGAGGCTGGCCAATGAGTTCAAATGTATACACATGTGTTCATCATGTGAAAAGTTCCTTTAGGGGAAGAACCACAAGCAACACAACTTATTACTGGTTTTTGTTTTTGTTTTTTGTAGTATTGTTTTGAATTTATCTCAGCAGTGTGTAAGACTATGTTGTAGTGTGTGTGTTTTTGAGGGCTTGTGTGTGATGTCTGAGGGCAAAGTTTGGTTTTTCAGCAAGAGTGAATGGTTTTGATAGTTTAGTTGATGGTTTTGTAGAGCTTCATTTTGCCCTGAAAATAGGATGTTTGTGGAATTGTGTGAGACGTTATGGATTTGTGTTTACTGTTTTGAAAATACGAGGCATAGTTTCAAGAAATGTGTTTAAGCAATTGAGAAAGTTTTGGTTGGATGTATTATCTATTATGAAAACATTTGAGAAGTTTGTGTGTAGTGTTTTGAGAAAAGGATTCACATGATTTGCAATTTGTGTGAAATGAATGAAAATGTACAATCTGTTTAGGACAACTACAAAGTGTTCAGATCACTGTGTTAACTGTTTTGAGAACAGTGATCCGAGTTTGGAGAAACATGTCAGATCGATTGAGAAAAACTGTAAGTCTCAAAATAAGCTCTTTCCAGCATAACACAAGCAACAAATCTCACTCAGAAAGAGTGTCATCATTACACACTGACCTAAAAACAACAGGGAGCATTACATAAATGATGAACTTTTATTTTAGAAGACTGAAGGACTTTTTACATAAATTAATATTTCATTCTAGAATAAGAATAACATCTTTTCATTTTACTGACTGTACTACAGCAGTTGTAACAAGAATGAATCAGAAGTGCTGCAATGTGTTTTCTATATCTTGTTGCATATAGTAATTTACTTGTAAAAAATAAAAAGTTGAAAAAAGTTCTGAAATTCCAGGACTGAAATAATAATAATATTTGAGCATTAAAATTTATCAACACGATCTGTTTGGCCTTGTGCAAGCAGCAGTTGTGATCAGTATTGCAATGTGTTGCAGCATATCTGCTTATCTTTGAACATATGAATGATCTGGCAGATTTTATCAGTTGTTGCAATGGGATGAGACATGCAAGTATTTAGTCACACTCAGCTTCAGTGCAAAGGGTCAAATGTGTGAAAATATATATATATATATATATATATATATATATTGTCTTTCTTCAGTAGAAAAAAATATATATCTTTTTTTTATCTTTCTTCGGTAGACTCTGTTCTAACAAATTGGGTTGTCTTTAACCCAGTGTTTTATGCTATCAAGCATTTAGTAATACATAAAATACTTTTTCTAAACTATTAAATTTCTGTCATTAATTACTCACCCTCATGTCGTTCCACACCCATAAGACCTTCGTTCATCTTCTGAACACAAATTAAGATATTTTTGATAAAATCCGATGGCTCAGTGAGGCCTGCATTGCCAGCAAGATAATTAACACTAAATGCCTAGAAAGTTACTAAAGATATATTTAAAACAGTTTATGTGACTACAGTGGTTCAACCTTAATGTAATGAAGCAACAAGAATACTTTTTGACAAAACAATAACAAAATAACTACTTTATTCAACAATATCTAGTGACGGGCGATTTCAAAACACTGCTTCATGAAGCTTCAAAGCTTTACGAATCTTTTATTTCGAATCAGTGGTTTGGAGAGTGTATCAAACTGCCAAAGTCACGTGATTTCAGTAAACGAGGCTTCGTTACATAATAAGTGTTTCTAAACTTCAATAGGTTTGTTCGACTTGATGCAGCGCCGCACAGACCGATCGGCGTCTGACTTGAAGCAGTGCATGCCGGTAAGAAATTTTGTCCAAATTGAGACAGCGCCGACGCCATGTGACTGTGACGTATGGCTTCAAAGTACTGCGAGATTCAGTCGGCTATTTTCATGTATTCGTGATGTTGTATTGTGTCATGTTTATCAAAATAAAACTGATAAAAAACGTAGACCCCACTACATTGGTATTTAAATAATATGTGTAAATGTATGTTTTTGACCATTGTTTTCCACTTGTGATGTAATTTCTAGCGAGAAATTACTATTGTAGTAATTAAATATTCGCTTAGTTATCACCAAAGCTCACGCTATTTTGATGTAGATCATTAAACTGTTATGCAGCCTCAGAAGTCTGTCCGAAATCAGTTTCGTGAGGTGCCTTCGTGTGCAAACGTTGCCTGTAAAGTCATTGCCTGATAAAGCAGTGAGGCAAAAAGTCAGTTTAAGTTTTTGGCCCTTAAACCACTCCATCAAGTTCAGTAATCAACTGTCGGGTCTGTTACCAAACATCCAAAGATGCCCAAGCAGCTGAAGTAAACACTGGAGATTAAAATGGAGAAACAAAATAGGTGTGCTTTTAATTACGTGCTGCAGAAAGAGAAGTTTTGATAAGCTTGGTAGAAAAAGGCAAAGCCTATCACTATATTTCATGGGAGTCTAAAACGATGTTGTGTAAACGAACGGCCAAAACGTAGTAGAAAATGGTGTCATGTAAACAGCCCCAAAGATATTTTGTTTTTCCACTGTCTCTGTCTCATCCTGTGGCTTCACAGTACTGTAGAAACGGTAAAAATTGTCAGATCATTCACACGTACCAAACAAGTGTCAAACAGACTGCAAGGCCCTGTAACACATTGCAAGACTTAACACAAATTCTGCTAGCACAAGGCCAAACTCATCCTGTGTTACTAGTGTAGTAGATGTTAAAATTGAACAGTGTGATCCTATGTTTGACAGTGGACTTTTGAAATAAAATGTTAGGTTGCTGCAACAACCGATTGACAATTCTATGAAGTAGTATAAATATTTCAAAAGCGTATTAGTTACCATAACAGTGTAATAGCCACGGGAATGACATAATATCTGTTATCCACTTTGCTTGGTTGTGGTTTGAGTCATACAGTCGAATGATATGTAGTTGTTGGTTCTGGAATAGCATCAAATTTTCATGACCCCAGAGAAGGTTCATCTTTAATAGGTTTATAAAAATCGGTAGATAAGGAAATTTAGAATAAATATGTGACATAAATATGTCCTGAAGTCTTTTTTTCAGGAGAAAAAGTTCTCCATTTGTTCTGCATTTAATCCCATCATTGTCCAAAAGAAACAGAGATATTAAACAATATTCTTGTTAATAGCGGTTTCCATCCACCTATTTTTAAGCACATTGTGCGATATCGCATAAAAACACTGGGTGGAAATGGCACATTTCTATTCACATAAAAAACATGCTTTGAATTGAGGCGGATACATTTTTTTATCCAATAAGACATGCGCATAAACTACGATGGAAACACATTTACCGAATAAATCCCATGATACGCAACAAAAAACTCATGTGACTTTGCCTCAACAGAGGATGTGATTGGATAACTGGACTAACCAGCAGACCAATCGCATCACAGCATCTCAAAAGTTGGTTTGATCATTCTGAAATGCCTGAGCCAAAGTCTGTCATCAAAAAGATTTGGCTTAATTACCTTCCAGATGTGTCTCACATGATTTCGTGCCAGTTTCTTCCCCCGACTTCCATTGTTATTACAGATATTTTGCACCAATTTCCCAGGAAGTGACGATTTTGTTCTCTCGAACACATGGGATGGAAACGCTGCTTTATTCGAAAATGTTTTATGCGATATTCCAATTTTTGTGCAGAAGTTAAATTCACAACTTTAGATGGAAACATAGCTATTGTTAACGGAAACTCAAACTAAATCTACTAAAAATCATTTTCAGTAACTGAAATAAAGCTGAAATAAAATAAAATCTAAATACTGATGATGTCACATTCCAGTCATTCCCGGACTCCAGTTCCCATAATCCTCCCTGCCAATCACCTGCACTCACTCCACCCATCAGTAATCACCACACCCAGCTGCAGCACATTACCTGGACTATTTAAGCCACTCACATCCACATACACTTTGCGAGGTCTTGTGTACTCTTGTGGCAATTCTGAGCGTTCTTCATTGTGTTTGCTTGTCGTGTACGATTCTCTGCTGCCTGCCCTTTGGACTATTTGCTCTGTTTTGGATTTACGATTGTTATCTGCCAGCCCTGACCCATTGCCTGTTCCTTGACTACGATTCTGCCTGCTCTCTGCCATACCGGTTTGCTGTTGTTCCACCATTGCTTGTTTGACTACGAACTCTGTTTAATAAAGCTTGCAAATGGATCCTACCCTGAGTCCCGCTTCGTTACAGATGAAATGATGAAAAACCTAAACTTACAAAAACTTAAAATGAAAATAAGAAGTATCTGCACATTTTGGCATGTTTCATTGCTTTATCACAAATAAAACAATTGACTCCAATCACAACTAACACATTTTTACTAATATTTGAATAAAGGGTAAATATGTCACTTTTTAATTTCAGTTTAAAGGTCTAGGGACTAGAACAATATTATATTTTGTTGACTTGTGTACTTACATTATCCCAGATGTTTCCAAGAATGTTTAAATCCAGAGAAATAAGCAATTTTAACCAGGACACGTACCATGTCCGTGCGTAATATGTGACAGAAAACTAATCATGTTATATAGCTCAAAACAGTAGTCTTCTTGTTTAAATCTCGTTTTCTTGATTTACTGTGAGTACCATGTTTTGCCATGCCTAATATCGATCTAGCTTACTGCAGTGTACAACTAGTGTCTCATAGCCTCCGAGCGAACGCAGAGTAGCATTATAACAACTTTCAACACACAAATGTATCTAAAATGATAAAACAGCACTGCGTTACCCCACATACTCATAACCGGAAGAAGCGGAAGCGGCGACTGTGGTATAATAAAAACTCCACTGCTCTCGAGCTGTGTGTCGCACTCATCTCTCATTATCAAATGCCCCAGCGGCCTCGTTCCACTCCAACGGCTTTCAGCCACACCCTGCTTCATACTACAGTAACGTTAATAATCTTATTCATGAACATGATTTCTGCCCAAGTCCCATCCCGATTCTTTTCCACCGGCTGTAGACGTGAAGACAACACCTCCCATGATTCCGCAAAATCAAGGCGTCATCAAGCTACGCCTTTGTTTTGAATAAGCAACCTCTAGCGGCAAAAATTTACATAGTGTGCCTTTAAATTAGCTACAATTAGCATTTTCTGTATCTTTCAGTAAGAAGTCTTGAAGCAATCCAGAAGTATTCCTTGTATATTTACTAGTCCAATAGTGTTGGACTTATTGACAGACCATTTCACTGCAGGACTGCAGTAGAGATGACATTCATTGTTATGAATATTTGAGTTCTATATTTGCAAACTATAACTGATATGGGCTGAATTATATGCAAATGTCAAACAGTGTGTTGAACATTCATACAGTCTTCTCTGTTAAAGTAGTTTATTTGCATATGGCTGATTCCAGAATAAATATTCTCTCAGTCGGACGGGACCCAACACATCTTCTCTGAAGAGCTCAGAAGCGTCTCCCTTCTTTTCTAAAATTCGTCATGGTAAGCATTTTCATCATGGCTTTTTTGTTTTGTTGCTTTTGTTCTTTCGTTTATCAAGTTTGTCATTTTAACTTTAGGCGTCTGTGGCACTGAGGGTGTTCATCTTCTGCCTGCTTCATCTGTGTATTCAATGTGATCAGATGCCAGTGAACACTAATGTTCTTGCTAAAATTATCCAGTATTTTGATGACAAGTAAGTCAATATTTGCACAAATCTACAGTAAAAATAAGTGAAATGTTTTAATGGTCAATGTGCATGTAGCAAAGTTAAAGGCTCAGGGGAAGAAGGAGGCGGGAACCGGCAATCGTTTAACATAAAACTTTAAAGCTGCAGTCTATAACTTTTTTTGGTTAAAAATGATCCAGAATCAATTACTGAGCAAATAAATAACCAGCCAGTGTTCAAAACTATCTCCTTACTTTCACAACGGTAAGCTTGTAATAATGTTTTTTAATTTGAGTGGTACTGGTAGGTTTCCGCGGGAAATACGAGTTTGCATCATTACGTCACATCTGTATACATAAAGAAGGAGTCCCGGACGCTGCAGGTGGTGGATCATTTATAGTCTCTTTTTGCAGTAGCTGGAATAATTAAACATGTCATTTTGATGGCGGATTGTAATCAAGAAAGGTAAAAACGACCATCATCATTGACAACTGGTAAATCACCAGTAGTAAAAAGCAAAAGACTTCGGACTACAGCAAAAAAGGGAATGCGACCAGGCCCGTGTGAAAACAAGAATAAATATCGGCAGGGCTTTTGAAGGTGGCGTGAACTCTGAAAGGGTTTAAAACGGATGCAGAGATTGCTTTTTTTCTGCTGGATAGGTAAGACATTTTAATGGTTCATTGGGTAGATAATGCTAATACACACTAAATCTTTTTTTGAAAACTTTTTGGTCAGAACAAAAGTGGCAGTCATGTTACTTGTTCAGATGACATTTTTTGGTGAAACGTATTATTTTGGACAAACTTGCAAGTCATAGTACCTGTAGTACAGTATCGAAGTACAGTGAGTGTCCACACCGGTGCGGTGACTCACAGCCCACACATACTCCTCAAAACATTAGATTAATCCGCGCTGAGGAGCCACGCTGATGCACAACCCACGTAAAGATGGTAATTCCACAAATAACTGCAGTTGCAGGTTTCATACAGAGATGGCGACAAAGAGGCAAAACTTATGGTCTGCAGCTTTAATCCAAAAATAAACAAACACAAAACGAAGGTAAAGCAGCAGTCCCTCACAGACGACTGCCGCACAAACATAAACAAAACAAAACACAACGTAAAGTCCAGACCTGGTCCTCTCTCTTCCTTCACTGTCGTCACTCCTCCTTTTATCCTTCCAGAGCTCCTCCGTGAGAGACCCGAGACCGGCATGGCTCGTTAGCACTCGTGCCACCCGTTCCCGCGGCTCTCGGCCCCGCCCTGCTTGCCAGTAATTCTGTCTCTGAAACAAGTCTTATGTTGTGTCCCAATTTGTCTACTATGCCCTAAAAGTAGGCTATGTACTGTTTTTGTGAAGAAAAAATACATACTTTTGAGTGTGTAGCAGAAGAGTATGCAAGCTTTGGGACATACTACTTCATCATAAAGGCTGATTTATACCTCTGCGTCGGACCTATGCCGGAGCCTCTGCACTGTAGGCTATGCGTCGGTTTTCATTTATACTTCTGCGTCGTTGTCCACGTCGATGTGCAACATGCAGACCGCTAGTAGGCGGTGTTCACGGTCATGTTGAATATCAAGGCAAAAGTCGAAGAAGCAGCAGAGAACCTTGATGAGCAGTGACGACGAAAAATAGGCAACGACTTTTGTTGCAGCTTGATGGCGCATGTGTCCTGAAACAGAGCAGAGCGAGTGACCCGAGCGTTTTTTCATTCCTATGGAAGTTGAAAGGGCTTGCTCTTCTCCGCTCGCTCCACGGCAGTTTTTTTGACCTGAGAGAGGGGTTCTAGCAGACCAATCACAGCACCTGCGGTCTGCTTAGAATTGATGCATGGATACATTTTTGGAGAGGTGCATGTCAGGCTACGCTGTAGTCTACGCATGCAACACACAGCCTATGCTGTAGCTACGGCGTACACTCAACACTTAATTGCATCTTTAACGGATATTCTGATGCTTAGTTATGTGCAACCTGTAACCATTTAGTAAACCATCCGGGTATCTTTGGAATACTCACTTTAACATGATTTGGGACACACTAATTCTATTTTCGAATACTTTAGGATGGATAGCATGCAAATTGTGACGCAGTGTTAGTTTTTGAAAACTGCAATATTTGTGATTTTTGTCTTCTAGGTTACAGCCAACCAACTATGACAGGCCTAATCAGTATTCTGTAGTCATCAGGGTCCCATATCAACAGTGTACAGAACATTTCAGTCTTGATTGGGTTTTCAGCATGGACGAAATGGAAAATGCCTTCAGTGATTTCAAGACTAATAGTAAGCGAAGGTTTTGTGAAGTCATCCAAGACTCAGTCAGTCTCAGAGCTGCGAAGCCGAGTTGGATCCAAATGACCAGTTCTTCTGGAGAAACATTGCATTCTGAATATGTTCTTGTTTATCCTATAGATGCCACAAAAACATCTCCCCTGGACAAAATTTTGAGAATGCCAAATGATGATCAATGTGTTGTTTTGTATACTTACAATTCACCTTGCATAGAAAAGTGCATTAATAATAAAGATGACACTATTTTATATGGCCTTTCAAACTGGCTAAACACACAGAAAACTGGGATTAAAGCTTTCATTTTCCAAGAGATCTGGCGCAGAAACTCGACTGGTGTGCCAGAGGATCAGCAACAGCAGTTTACAAAGATTAATAATCTAGTGCCTCTCTATCGTTGTGTGAAGGAAAATAATCAAATGAAATGTTATAAGTGTGGAGATGCTGGCAGTGAGACGTTACATGAAAACTGTGTTTCCTAAAAAGCATTTTATGTCAATAATTATACTGCAGTATGTTAATGAAGGATTTTCAAATCACTGTATGTCTTGAAACTAAATAAAACTTGTTTTATCCATGCAGTAAGGGCACGAGTAACATGACTGTTCATGAATGATTCGTCACTCTGTCTGTGTTCATCCAAAGGGTTTTGAGTGATTATAATGGCACTGTACATAAAACAATTTATCAAGTCAACACTGAAAGTGACGCAATAACAGCCCTAATCATGTGAAATAACCTTGATGCTGCTTATATCAGCCAAAGGTTAAAAAACAACTTCAGTGAACCGTTGCTCTTCAGTGAAACTGAAGGTAAATAAAGAGCTACAGGTAAATGTTCATCTTTGTGTCATTCAGGTCTATAGTCAGGGAACTGACAAATGCATTCACTTAATCTCTTAACAGTTAACCAAATGTTTGCAATGTCAAATGACTAATCGAATTTGTAAATGATAAACTTACATTCGGGTCTTTATATATGCTTAATTTCCTCCTGATCATCAGCACTATCAGAAGAGAAACAACAGAGCTTCAGCTCTGAAAATAAAAGCATCTTCTTCCTCATAATTCCAGCTGTCACAATGGTAAGTTTCAATTCAATGAGTAAACTTCCTTTTCTTTTCTATTTTTAAACACTCTGGTCCTTCAAATTATCTCCTGCATGAATTTAACTCAAGTTTTGTGCTGAAATGAGTGATGTTTTCGCTTCAGGCGTCATTGAAGGGTCTCGTCGTCCTCTGCCTGCTTCATCTGTGTGTTCAAAGCATTCAAGGTGACGTGAATCCTGCCGTCCTTGCTAGAATGATCCAGTATTTTGATGACAAGTAAGTCTGTTCATACAGTAATCAAGTGAATTAAAATCCACATATAGTTTTCAATTAAAATGCATGTACAAAGTGTTGAGTTGATTCACATAAAAAGACAAAAGGAACAAGGTAAAAAAAAACAATATTTCTTGAAAACTGTGATAATGTCTTATGTCTTTCAGTGTCCAGCCAAAGACCAAGCCTGATGTTCAGTATGCAATAGCGATTACTGTCCCACCGGCTCAGTGTACAGATGAACAAGCTGATATCCAGACTGTGTTCAGCACGAAGGATGCACAAATTGTGAGAAATATTCTCGATAAAAGAGAGAAATGTGTGCTCTGCACCCCATCACAAAATGTTATTGCTGCACGACCAACTCAAAAACCACAGGAACACGCTGAGCATTTTCTGCTCTATCCTATAGGTAATTCTCCAATGGACAAACTTCTAGCGCTGGCAGATCAGAATAGCTGTATAGTTTTCTATTCATATAACTCTCCTTGTGTGACGAGATGCATTCAGAGAGAAGACAATATTTTGGATGGCCTTGCAAACTGGAAGAATATCCGAAAAGAGGCAATGAATGTTTTTGTTTTTGAAAAGATCTGGCAGAAGGACGAATGGAGGAAGGATATGGAAAAAGATCTCCTAAAGATTCATGAACAAGTGCCTCTTTATCGGTGTGACATCAACAATGTGATGGAATGTCAGGATTGTGTGGAGAAAAACACTGGGAAGGTGATTCCTTTCTGTCTGCCTAAAAAGAAATCACTACTTTTCTATTTCCAGAAAACGCTTTTGTCAATGATCAAACGTGTGTGGCGTGTTAATGAATGATTTGCACATCAGATCTTTCATAAAGCTGTTTTTTACCCAGCAAACATTGGGCTATGAAAGCAGAATTCTTACTCGCCAAACACACACATTTTTTTTTGAATTATTATTCTTGAACACCTGTTCTGTGCCTAATAAAATGTAATCATGCATGTGTCCTTTGTCAAATGCCAACTCATTATGTAGACTTTGCAAACATTAAATTCTGCTAATGAATCATGCTTATCTAGTTTATTTGCAATTGAGTGTTCTTGTTCACTAAAAAAACAAAAAACAAACAAAAAAAAAACATCGGTGTAGGATTAACTTTGAAACTTTTCACAAATAATTACAAAGAAATGGCAAGTTACACACTGAATTAAACCTTAAACATGAAATTTTGAAGTAAAAATACGAAATAGTATTTTCTTGTAAAACATACTTTAATAATCTGTTTTAATTACTACTCAAAAAAAAAAAAAAATTGTTAACAGTGTAGCAAAACTGCATCTCTCAAAGATTTGGTGCCACTAATTTAGCATGCAACACGAGACAAATTGTTTATTAACCCTTTGAGATATGAAGGCATTTTTAGAGTTGTTTAGAGTTGTTTTTTTCTGAGTGACATACACAAATGTAAAGACTCATAACTCCAAAACTCTAGCAAGAATAGTCAAAAAGGTAGGTATCGTTTGATAGAACTCTTTTTAATTTTTTAGAAAATATAAATTACATTACAATTGGACATTCTCATGCTGAGAAACTGCTGATAAAAGACAAACAAATATATATGATTTTTATTATAGTTTTACATATCTTTCTTATTTGTCATGCAATAACTCAGGAAGGAAATACATTTTTTTTTTTTTTTTTTTTTTTTTTTGATAAAGCTTATCAAATTTTGTGGTGACAGCATAAAGTAATCAAAAGTTACAGCATTTGGAACCAAGGTAGCCTTTTTGTTTAACCCTTGACGCCCCCTAAAGGGCATATTTAAAATCGTTCCTCAGTGAGGAATATCTTGTGATCGACGCAAGGGATTATGTTGATTTTGGACTCATTTTAATCATGATAATATGCTTTAAATAATGCTGTGCATTTTCTACGATCTGTGCATGTTAATGAAGTTATGAGTAAAAATGCCACTTGAAATCTACATATTTGTTTTTAGTTATACAATTTATGAAAACAGTTTTTTCTATTTACCAGCAAATAACTCAGCACTACTTAGGAGTTATTGTAAAGTCCAGAGTCTAAGCTTTCAAATGACACCTATTTTGTGTTGAGCAAGGCAGTAATTTCGAAAAATATGATTAATAATTTTTTCGTTGCTAGATGATGCCGGCGGGAGGTAGACTCTGATTGATAGGGACCACTCAGCACTCTTTAAGAGTTGATCAAAATGCTTAGATCCATTAAAAAGCTAAGTTTCTAAGCTTTAAAATTATACCTGTTTTGTGTTATTCAACATTGGAAAACAAACATAGATGGTTCCGGAAGCATTGGATAATCACATTGCATCCTGGAAAGACAAGAGACATGTTTTTAGCCAAATATGTTACATCACTCCGTGAGTAATATCTTGTGATCGAGGCAATGGATTATTTTAATCGTAATAATCTGTTGTAAATGGTGATGTGCCATGATCTGTGATCTGTGCATTTTTCATTAAGTCATGAGCAAAAACGCCACGTGAAATCTACATATTTGTTTTCAGTTATCGCCTGTGCGCTGTTTTTGTTGTAAACTCAATTTGTGCAGACTCATTAGAGGGTGAAAACAATGCAACAGGAGCATGTTGGAGGCATGATCTTAATGTGTAAAATCTCTGATTTTGTATGCAAAAAGAATTATTGTGCTACCTACTTGGTTTCAGTTTCTATTGGCTCTTAAAAAGAGACACGCATTGGTTTTATAGGGTTAAATCTGTTGAGTTGGGAAATGGTCACTAGATGGCCAAGAAATATCAGTGCATAAAGAGACTCTCGACACTATGGAAACTGTTTTACAAAGTATAAGAAGTGTGAAACATAAAATGAACCTAAGTTAACTATTTCAAGTGCAAAAATGCTATACATACTCATAAGACCAGAGGTTGAGTGTGGGGGGTAGAAATAAATGGCAATAAATGACACTTCATGACAAAAAGGTTGACAACAGAACAAATTTATCACAAATGCTGTTTAATCAAGACCCACCCAAATTTGAAATCATTATTTCATCATTTCATAGTTAGAGTTCTCCTCAAGTTTTTGTATAATAAAATACAGTGCTGAATTGAAACAGTCTCCCAGCTAGTGCTGTTAAAGAGGCTATCCATCTTTCAGGTAAGAGTGGGCGCACGCTGAGTTTCTGCTCTATTTCTAGAATCTATTTCTAGATTTCTGAGTTTCTGAAAATTTCTAGAAAATTTTCCCATTCACACACTTCTAGCACTGACAGATCAGAATCCGATCAGTGTAGTTTCCTATTCGTATAACTCACCTTGTGTGACGAAGTGCATTCAGAGTGATGACAATATTTTGCCAGGCTTTTCAACCTGAAGAAATATACGAAGAGGGCAAATAAATGTTTTTGTCTTTAACAAGATCTGGCACTTTTTTTGAAGCATTATTCTTGAACGTGTTCTGTGCCCTATAAGAGTAATTTTAATCATATGTGCTTTGTCGATTGCCATAATATTTATTATAAAATGTGTGTAGACTTTCAGGCATAACAATAAATTCTAATAAATAAATAAATGTACTTGAAATTAGGTGCTTTAAACAAAACTCTTGTGACAAAACAATGTTTTGTTAAAACATATTTTGTTCTGCTAACCTGACAAAAAAGTGATGTTCACCCTCAAAAGCATCTGCAGTTTTAAAGAAAATTTCATTGAAAGCTCCTTTATTCTTAAAGATAAACTTGTTACTTGAATGGTATTTTCATGGAAAATGAACTGAGATATAGTTTATATTAATGGCCATAGCTCAGAGGTGTTTATTCCTCTACATCAGGGGTGTCCAAACTCGGTCCTGGAGGGCCGCTGTCCTGCAGAGTTTAGCTCTAAACAGCTCCAAAACACCTGCCTGGAAGTTTCTATATGCCTAGTTAGATCTTGATAACAGAATTTAACAGTATAATAAATATAGTTCTTGAATGTGGCTGTATGTATGGCAATTGAATTGACTTGTACGTCATGTTTTCTTTTTCATATTTCAGAGAACCTAAAGGAAAAGAGGCGTTAGTCTGATGCAAGACAGATTTTGAAAACTTGAACCGTTGGACCACTTGCAGTTATAATTACATCAGACTTCTTTTTCTTTTTTAAGAATTTTATTTTATATCCTTTTGTCTTTGCTTGTGTTAAACTGTTAAATAAAATAAATTGACTCAACTGCTGGCAAGGTGTCATTTATATTTTAAGAGGTTTTCCCCAAACTTTGAAATGGTCAGGAATTTGTTGACGCACCATTGACGTGTAGCTGAAATATTAATGTTGCTTCAACATGAACTTGGTACATCAGATGGAAACACTGTTTTATGTTGTCATTATACATTTCAGTTGTATTTTCAATGTTTGGTAACACTTTATAATAACTTTCATTAATAAATCATTAACAAATATTATATAATGCTTAACAGATCAGATCATTAGTTATACTCACATAGCTAGAAATATGAGATAATGTGCTTGTTAATGTTAACTAATGCACTAAACATTACATGTTGATTAACAGATCATTATTTAATGTAAATAAAATGCTAACAAATCTCATTAAACTTCATTCATATATTACCTAATGCACTTTTACATTTACAAATGTTGTGGGAAAAATAGTTTAATTAGTAACTGTAAGCACTTTACACACTATTCATGTTAACATATGTTAACAAAGGTCATACATTTGGTATTTGTTGTTGTGTGTATTTTTTACAAATCATTTATGAATAATTTGTTCATGTTTTTTGCAGTACCCAATCTATAACTGAAACTACTCATTATCTGTAGATGTTTCTAAACATTTACTAATCATTTAGTACATATTAAGACATGTCATCTCAATGGCAAAAAGTGTCTCGAATGACCCGAATTCCCCCTATTTACAAATCTTTACAAACCTAGTTTTTGCAGTACCCAATCTAAAGTTAAACCTGTCCATCATTTGTAAATGTTTGTAAAAGTTCATCATTTAGTACCACTGGACTTAACAACGCTTGTGTAAAGGGTGTTTAGATGCTTGCTAACAACAACAACAACACATAATTGTAATTTGGATGTTTTTATTGCCTTAATACAGTATACTCTATCCTTAAATAGAGGATATTCCTTGAATCTTACATCAACAGGAGAAAACAAATCAATTTTGTTCATTAAAATGTAATAAAATCAAGTTTCTGTTGTGAACAAACACCTTTTTGCATTTGTACATTTATTAATAAAAAAGTGCATTAGATAATATAGAAGTTTAATGACATTTGTAAGCATTTATATTTACATTGAATAATGATCTGTTAATCAACATGTAATGTTTAATAAATTCATTAGCATTAGTAAACATTAACACACACATTACTCTTATATTTCTGGCTATGTGAATATATATTAACAAATGATCTGATCTGTTAAGCATTATATAATGTTTGTTAATGATTTATTAATGAAAGTTATTACAAAGTGTTATCCTTGGAGGAATTATTGTTCTATTTCTTATTGACCATTTTGAGGAAGTCCAACATTACCATACATGGTGAGACACTCAAAGATGCTCAGACATTATTAAAGGAGTCAGTGATGCAACTGTGAAGCATTTTAACTGGTGTTTTCATGGTGTTGAAGAAGAGGGCTGGTCGAGTGTCAGAATAAAAACCATCTACTTCCTCTTCCTCATCACTCCTGCTTCACTGCAGACTCACACAGCATCTCTGAACATCCTGACTTGAGCAAGAGACAAAATGGTAAGTCATATTCACACTTCTTCATCACTTTATGCCATCATCAGTGGAGCTAAAGCAGCATCACTATTGCGTCTCACACAATTCTAACAGCTGATAAAAACTGTCAGATCATTCACATGCACAAAAATAAATGTCAAACAGAGCACAAGGTGCTGCAACACATTGCAATATTGATCACAATTGATGTTTGCACAAGACCAAACAGATCATGCTGATAAATAGTGCTGCAGGATCATACATTTACTCTCTTTGTGCATCTGTTTGGAAGTAGGAAGTAGAGTGTGGACATGTAAAAGCCTTTGAGAAAGAGAGTAAGTTGCTTTAATGCTAACAGGAATATTGGATATTAAATTCACCAAGGTGTTGTGCTGTTTATTAAGTCTGTTGTGTCAAGAAATTATTATTATTATTAAAATATTTTTAAACAATATACTACAATAATTTAATTTTTTTAATTCTACAGGCCAGGCCAAAACAGCAGCAAAAGTTACAGAAAAATATGTTCTGGATTGTAAGAGTTAATGTTACGCTGTTCTGAAAATTTAATGCACAAGCCACTTAATACTTTAAATTTATATTACTATTTTTTTCTTTTTACTTATTTACTACTTAATGCATATAGTTTTTTTTCCTCAAAAAATAATAATAATAGCGAGTGTGTATAATGAGACATTTCTACATTTTTTGCACATTGAAAAGTAAAAGTTTAATTTAGCAATATACTGTACAAAGTTATGAGAGAAACAACTGAATACAAAAATCATAACAGTATTACATTTCACAAACTGTTACTTGATTACTTGTGTAATGTGATGTAAATATAGTAACAATACTTTTAGAATTTACAATCTATAAAGAAAGATTCATATTTTCAGCTCATTTGAAAGCCAAATGAATTGAAATTGCCTTTGATACATCAGCAGAATATTTAATATTTATAAAAAATGTGTCATTTGGAGACAGCAGGTTAGGGTTATGAGAGTCTAAGACAGTGTTTCCTTCTGCTTTAAAAGCATAACACTGATTCTCACACAGTGGAAGAGAGGAACATGAGCCACAATCTGCTTAAACTCAGTCTGAAGATCATTTTCTGTGTCAAACGTCCAGTTGACAGGACAGGAGTGACAGAGAGGAGACTGGGAACGGGACATGACTCAGATCAGACTTTAGCCATTATGGTAATAACTACATGGAGAAAAACTATGACTGCTGAGTGTTGATTATTTTATATTTTTGCTCTTTTTAGGTTTTCACTGTGCGTTTAAGGGTCCTTCTTCTCGGGATTATTTTGCTTTCCTGTATTCAAAGTGTGGTGAATGAAAATGTGGACATGAACACCCTTTCCAGGATTCAAAAATTTTTTCATAACAAGTACGTTTTCATGTTGCCGTATGAAAAGTGGTAACACTGTACAGTAAAGTTGTATTTGTTAACATTAGTATATGCATTATGTAGCTAACAGTGACAATGTGATCTCACTATATTCATAGGTAATCATAACTAAAGTGTGTTTCTAGCACAAATACATTTTTGTATGATTGCATGGAAACATAAAAAATACAGATCAATGACACACGATGAGTTTGCCCTACTGTTAAAGTTTGTACTGTTGTTACACACAGTCCCAGCATGCATGTTTGATTTCTCAGTTACTATGCATATGTAAATGGTGATAATTCTTTTCTTTTTTTTTAACCAGTTATTTTAATGGCGGCCAGTATGCAGTAGCCATCAATGTCCCACAGGAGCAGTGTCGAAGTGGATTCACCCCCAAAACAAGCAACTTTCTGATAAATGACCCATCAGGAACAGTTAAACCTCTCATACAACGTGACAGCATGAATGTCTACAGAGGCCATCAACTCATCGCTGCAGGGGTTCATAAAGATGCACATTCAGAGTCTTTACTGATGAATCCTCCAAATAATTCTCCTTTGACAGACTTGATGAATAAAAACAAGGATGGATGTGTGGTTTTCTACACCGCAAATAGTCCCTGTATAAACCGTTGTCTCAATAACAATTACATAAACAATATTATACAAAGTCTTGATAAACTCAAGGCATACCAGGGAATTAAAGCCTTTGTTTTCTCAAATATCTTCACAAATGACCAAAATAAACAAAATCTTAGATCTGAACTACAGAAGATTGCTGATCGTGTGCCGCTTTACCGCTGTAACTATGGCAGTTGTATCCTTTGTGGACAACCAGGTTCAAACATAGATGAGACAAGCGAATGTTTAACAGCATAGGTCTCACTTGCTCACTTTTGTTGAGTTTCTTGTTTGACAGCGATGCTTTAAATGAACCGATGAGCTAGTTATCTGCTGAGACTTTTGAAGATACACTTCAATGCTTAAATAGCCTTTCACATGCAGCTTTTTGCTTTTTCTTTCAAAAAGCACAATTCTTACAAATTAGTAAACTGGCAGGGGAGAGTAAATGTTCTTTCATGATTATAATCATATCAAATTCAGCAACAATTGGAAATGTGAAGGTCTTGATAAAGGAAAAGTACCAGTAAATTAAAGCTTTTGTATTTAGAAACATCTGGCATTATGACCAGATGGGTTTAATGCTGTGTGAACCACAATGTTTTTTGATATTTTGTGATTAAAATGCTTGTTTGTTTATGCTTAAATGACAAAATTTGTAATGGTTTCATAAACACTGCTTAGGGAAATAAATACATTTCTATGCACCACTTTCTGTTCTATTCTTTTAATTTTACACACACGCAGTGGTCCAACTACTGGCTGTACAGGTGGGATGTTCACAGTGGGGCCTGTGAGGAGGTGGAATCAGGAGTGACATTCAGGCCCTTTTATATTTTTCCAATAAGGTTCCAAGCTCTCAAATTAGAAAAATGTAATACATGAAAAATTAAAATTATTTCTGAAAAAATGCAAACCCAAATAGGGGCATTTAGAATTTTATTTTAATAATATTTGAGATATATATATATATATATATATATATATATATTTACTTTAGTTTATATCCTTTATTATCAACAAGTGGAAATTTGTCTTTGGTGTACACCATACACCAACGCAACATAACAATATACATTTAAAAAAAAAAGAAATTAAAAAAATGACATTCCCATGTATACAATATATGCATATCCACCTACTCATATTCATGTCTCAACATTTAAAATTCTAACAGCTGTTGGCACAAATGACATCTGGTACACATTTTTACTCGCCCGAGCTTGTCTAAAAACATCTCCTTGATGGTAACAACTGAAATTTAGAATGTAAAGGGGTGAGAAGTATCCTTTATAATAACCATTTTAGTTTATATAACTTACAGTTTTTTTCAACTGCGTACACACATTTTCAAAACTTTGCCTCTTTTTTCAAAACTTTACACACAAATCCAAGAATTGCACACACAAAATGCAAAATGCCTCACATCTCTTGCAAAATGAAGCACTGCATTCAAAATATCACAAACACATCTCAAAAGCAAACATTTGTCTTTGCCATATGGCAAACACCTTTGCCATAATATTCTATTTTATATATCATATACACACTCAAGCTCAAGCTCTTTCATGAGCTCCTATGTACATTTCTGTACAAGATTGAAAGTTATTGGCAGAGAGATGTTGAAAAAGACTATTTTTTTTTTTTTTACTGTAAGCATTTGTGGTTGTGAATACAGTATTACACAGTACGAAAGAAAATAAATACATCAACCATGTGTAGTTGGACAGAAACAATAGTTGTGTTTGAAAAAGGAAATCAAGATACTTCCAGTTAGATTTTTGTGTGTTACATAGAGAATTGTGTGTTGTGTTTTGCAAAAAGTGTTTTATGAAAATGAAAACTAAGTCGAAGGCGGAGAATTAGTCTACGGTTTTGCAGATTTGGTGTGTGGTTCTGGTGTTTGAGTGTCAGGTTTCAGAAATTGTGTGACAAGTAAGGATTTTGTGTGTAAGCAACTGTAAATAAATATATATCATTCAGCCGTATGGCCTTTTTTTCTGAACACAAAATGAGATTTTTTTTAAAATGGTCCTGCTCACACTTGATCATAATGTAATGGCAGTATGGCCCTCTTTTTAAGCTTTAAAAAAAGATGCAAAAGTATCATAAAATGGTCATATTTGACTTGTGCCATATATTCCAAGTGATCTGAAGGCATAAGATATAGGGTTTTGTGAAAAACCAATGAAAATGTAATTTATTATTTAGTCTTAACTGTTGCTCTTGGTGGTTTAGGGGTCATGTTTCATTTTAAATGTTAAAATGGGTTTAAAATGTGTGCTTAAATGTTAAATTGCCTGTTTGGTTAAGCTGCCATCATGGGAACATGTGGAAGAAAATAATAATTGACAGACTTTCCTAACTAATTGCAAATTTAGATAGTAAATTTGGGGATGGCAATGTAAGTCTATCCCTTCAATAGCATTTTCATACTTAACCACTAGAGGGCACATGTCTTTCACTTTACTGATACCTATACACCTTTCCCTTTAACTTTTTTTTTTTTTTTTTAATTTCTTACACAGTTCTTGAAACTATGGCTCCATTTCTCAAAACTCTACACACAAAACCACAAAAACACGCACACAACATGCAAAACCTCACACTTTCAAAAGCAAACACTTCTAAAACTATTATAAAAATGGTATTTTTGTGTAGTAACTCTACACACAAACATAAAATGATTAGCTACATACACGCCAAACTACACACAGATGTGAAAAATGTTAAACACTACTATCTTGTGTCTTGCACAATGCTTGCTCAGTGTGCAGTGAAATGTACAGGAGTTTGTCATAGCACTCACACGTACATTTGCACAAATACACTGTATATATGTATGCACAACTGATGAATTTTACATATGGAACTGAACTGAATCAATACTGAACTGAATTGAGCTGAATGATGACAATATTGGCTTGTTAGAGCTGATTCACAGCAGAATTTGAATTTGTTACTATTGTGAAGCTGCTGTAAAACAATCTATATTGCATAAAGCGCTTAAAGAAATAAAGTTGACTTTCTGATTTGGTTTGTATGCATATTCAGTGTGTGTGTACAATATATATAGGCTATATACACAGTGTTGGGGAGTAGTTAACTACATGTAGCGACGCTACTAGTTTAACTACATTTTTCAGTAGCTTGTCAGTAGTTCAGCTACTTTTAAAACAGTGTAGCTTTTCCAGTAGTTAACTACTTTTTCCAGCAAGTAGCGGTGTAGCGCGACCAAAAGCTACAAGCTACATTCCGTTTTGCGTTCTGACGAGCCCGCGATGCATTGAAGCAGCACAGCGTCTTACTAGATCACGAACTAAAATTGTGCATTACCGCCATCTATTGTTATATCACATCTTGCGGCTTTACAGTTCACCAAGAAGAGATCGTCTGATGATTATGTAAAGGACAGGAGTGGGTTTACACTTCACACGAATCGATTAGTAAAGGTTACGCTTAATTTATAAACAAATGATTAAAACGCTGTCTGTGTCGAAGACTTCAAGCACATACAGGTGAATAACCTTTTTTAAATTGATTGTCCTGCTTTATTGCAGTCTATATCAAATGTATGCAAACTGTTTTATTACAGTGGTGACCCGCCATAGTCTAATCTGTCCCGCCATAGTTTTATAATGAACCTAATTCACTAACGCGGTGTTTTGCGTCATTGCATTGCTAAAGCATCCGTCAATTGAACAGAAAATAAAATCGCGATATAGCTTAGTGCGCTATCACACGGCAAAGGCTGATCTAATAAAATAGGTTGCGCGGGTTTCAGAATGTTCACGCAAGAAGCGCACGATTCGCCTCTCAAAGCTTCATCACTGCATGTGCTGTGAGTTTAACATGCATTTTTCTGTGTATCCAATTTAAGTTGCATTATTTTGTTCTTGCATTGGTGCAGGCCCAGTACCAGAATCAAATCACTGAGGGTGCTTCTAAAATTGGTCAGGATGCTATAATAAAGTGCAGATGTAATGTGTAAGCAACGGCTCCACCATAACAAGAATAGCAATGTACAGTGAGACATTTAAGATTTTTTTTAAGTCATTAATTTTACAAATAATTGGAATAGAATTTAAAAAATATTGATACAAAAATTCAAATATTTTTCTAGTCTGCACATTGCTTATTATTATTATTGCATATTTTTGTCCCGTGTTACAGTTATGGTAGCAATTCTGAGTGTGAATCCTGCATTTATATGTAGATATCACTTCTGAAACTGCAGAGTGTAATTGGTCGTCGGTCCTCTTATAGCATGAAAAACAAAACTTATATTAAAATTCTGAGTGTATTATATAAAGCGTGCAAAGAGCGCTTCCTTTATAATCACTAAAAAGTCATAACTCATCTCAATTATAGCTGTCTACACTGCACAATGAGTCTCTTACATCGTGTCTACTCTTTGTTAATGAGAGGCTTCTCGAGCATACAAACTCAGTGCTGAATAAAAACTCTGGCGTATCTTCCGGTGATTCTAACTAACTTAAACACCCCTGATTGGCCATTGCATTCAAGAGATCAACAGTTGTGTCTGTGATTGGCTACGTTGCTCACCGCTGCAAAATCATGTTGTAAATAGAAACATTGAAATTCTCCAGAGCGCAAACACAAATACGCACTGGAGCGTTTGCCAAGTCTGTTTCGCCAATATGATATTATTACAGTATCAACTGAGGGTGCTCTTGCTTTTGCTTGCGTTTGAGGGTGCTTAGGTGCGTAGAACCGGGCCTGCATTGGTGTGACATTTGTAGCAGTTTTGCACTTTGACAGTCAGGTGTGAGATATATACATTACAAAATAAAACAGTATGCTTTGAAATCATAATTGTAGTGCATTGCGTTGTTTTAAACCCCAAACATTTTACTTAAACATTCTTCATTAACAGTTATTCAGTTATTTGTAATAGGCTATGTCATTTAAAAAAAAAAAAAAATCAAAGTAGTTTCAATGTAGCTAGCTACTTTTTGTTAGTAACTTGTAGTGTAGTTAACTACATTTTCAGAAGGGTAGCTTGACTGTAGTTTAACTACTTTAATTTATGAGTAGCTTGTAGTTTGTCAAACTAAGTTGATATTCTGATCATATTTTTTCCAAAGCACATTTTGCCAATTCCAAACCACATCAGTCTTATGATATATAATTGTTAAGGAAGGCTGAAGTGAAAAACTCCTTATATTCAGGTGTGCATAACTATTACAGTTTATCGCTTTGGTACATTTCTTGAATCATCCTTAAGATTTGCAAACCAGTAAGTGCATTTCTCAAAACACAAACAGCAGCACACAATGCATTACCTGCAAAAGTCTGTAACTTGCACAAAATCCTTAGTTCATCTCTCAAAAGCAAGTATTTATGTCAATGAACATATCAGTGCCATCAGAATGACAAGTCCTTGTGTCATTGTTCACATACAGGATAGTCAAAATGCTTAGTCATGCTGTCTATATAACAGAGTACTCTGCCAGTATTTTCAGATGTAAACTACGGCCAAGATTTTGATGACAGTGATTGAAAATGCACAAGACTGCAATCTGTATGGCATATATATGTACCTTTCCACCCGCCTCAGCCATAAGGTCATGATTGAGAACAGTCCACAATAGTGGCCCTACAGTCTTGGCCTTTTCTACCTCTTCTTCTGTTTTGCCTGTTTGTACCCTTCCACCATGCATCCTCGCTCCTCTTCTTCTTCCTGGCTGCTGACTCTGTTTGTTTCCTTGTTGTTCTTCCAGTTGTCCTATACTTGCCAAATGAAGCTTCATAAGATGCACCTATTTTAGAGAACTGGTTGATCATTGGTTGATCTAATGCTTTACCCTTCATTAGTGAAATTCAAAATTCACCAATTCATCAATTCAGGACACATTTAGAAAAAAAAAAAAAAAAAAGTCTAATAGAAATGTATAGAAAATAAGCTTGACAGTTTTGCATTTAATTACTTATGCAAGTAACCAATGCTTTGAGGGGTAAGACTATTCAACTGGGAACCATATGATATATTTTGATCAACATGACATTAGCAATTGATAATGTAGGAAACAGCAGACACTTGTACATAATCAATTGCATGAATGTAACCAAAGCTTTTGCATTTTGTTCAGAAGAATGAGAAATAGCTTTTATGATGTGCATAAGTGGCTAGATGATTTTACTTCAACAAGTTATAAAGTAAAATAGCCAGACCACATTCTGTATTCAACTTACGAAAACATTTTTTTCATAATTTGAATACAGAAGGCATACGTAGCATAAGCGTTTTAAACTGCAAGAGTTTTACACTTTCTTTGTAAGTTGAATACGGAAGGTAGTCTGGCTGAAGCTAGATATTTTACTTTATATCTGAAATATTATGATTATTTTTTTATGTACAGTTCATGTAATTTTAAATAAGATTACTAAAGCAAATAATCTTGCCTTCTTCTCACACCCTGTGCTCCTGTGACCATGTGTCATAAAAGGACGTCCCACCTTCAAATGGTGCTTGATAGTGACTCCCACACCTTACTGGACTGTTCTTTGATACTTTTTCAGCCTTTGTAATTGGTTTTAATCATTTAAAGAAAAATGTATAAACATTACAAACAGGGCTTAAGAAAACTTTCCGTTGCCTGAGGGCAACGCTGTGCTGTAGAGGGTTAATTTGTGATCTGAACATGAATGAAAGTCTTACAGGTGTGGAACGACATGAGGGTGAGGAATTAATGACAGAATTTTCATTTTTGAGTGAACTAACCCTTTAACTAACCATATACACAGTTATGAGAGAAACAGAATTGAATACAGAAATCATGACAGTACAATTCACACACTATGCTACTTGATTAAAATGCTTGTGTAATGTGATGTTAATATAGTAACAATACCTTTAGAATTTAGAAGTATCTATAAAGAAAGATTAACACATTCAGCTCATTTAAAAGCTAAATTAATAAAAAAAAAAAAAAACACCTTTGATACATACAGCAGAATATTTACAATTTTAATCTTTAATCTCTAAATTTAGGGAAACATATGGCAACGCTGTACCACAATGGAAAATAGTCAAAAAAGTAGTTTTTCCCTATAAAATTATGATTTTCTTTTTCTATTAAAATGCACATTTCTTTTATAAATTGGTAGATTTATATACTTTGAACTCATACAAACCAAAAATAAGTAGATCCCTATGATTGAACCTTCAAAATGGTTCCTAAAGTATTATAATATTGATCGCAAATGGAGAAGATCTTTTTGTTTGGCATCCAGAAACTAAGAAAGTATTTTATAAAAGGTAAGTAAATAAATGGTAGCTTGGAACATGAACTTACACCATGTAGAAACATACAAAACGAACTTCAAAAATTCAGGTGTGTTAAGATAGGCTGCTCCCTGAAGTGAGTGTGAGTGAGTGAGATTTATGAGGACTCAAATTTGTATAATGACATGGGTATTACACTGGTATTATGACGTAAACATGAAATATGAGGACATTTCATGAGTAGAATAGCTTTAAAAACATATTAAACAAGGTTTTATTAAAAATGTAAAACTGCAGACAGTTTTCTGTGATGGGTAGGTTTAGGGTTAGTGTAGGGGGACAGAATATACAGTATAAAAACCATTACGCCTATGGAATGTCCTCACTTTGATAGCAAAACAAACCTGTGTGTGTGTTTCACAGTCCATTTATGTGCACTTGTCTCAGTCTAACTCATGGCACATTTTTCGCCCTGGAGACCTCCTGGCAGGTCTCCAGGGCGGGTCGGGAGCCTCGGGCAGCCACGGCGGGTCGGGAGCCTCGGGCAGCCACGGCGGGTCGGGAGCCTCGGGCAGCCACGGCGGGTCGGGAGCCTCGGGCAGCCACGGCGGGTCGGGAGCCTCGGGCAGCCACGGCGGGTCGGGAGCCTCGGGCAGCCACGGCGGGTCGGGAGCCTCGGGCAGCCACGGCGGGTCGGGAGCCTCGGGCAGCCACGGCGGGTCGGGAGCCTCGGGCAGCCACGGCGGGTCGGGAGCCTCGGGCAGCCACGGCGGGTCGGGAGCTTCAGGTCCAGTGGCCTTCGCCCCATCCCCAGGCTCGGACACTAAATCCAGGGACGGGTAGCAACCCCCCAAAAAAAATACTTGGGCGAGAGCCCGGGTGTCTTGGAACGCCGGGACTCCCGTAACGGGCCGTGGGCTGGAGCGGAGACTGGAGCGGAGTCTGGAGCGGAGGCTCGTGGAGAACTGGAGCGGGCTCGTGGAGAACTGGAGCGGGCTCGTGGAGAACTGGAGTAACTGGTTCAGTCCAAAAGTCAATGAGCCACTGGTCCTCCTCAGGTGAGGGCTCAGGCTTGGCGGTGGCCATTTCATGGCATGACTCCGATGCGGTGGCGGCCATTTTCCTTGGCGGCTTAGGCTTCGCGGCGGCCATTTCATGGTGGGACTCTGATGCGGAGGTGGCCATTTTCTTTGGCGGCTTAGGTTTAGCGGCAGCCATCTTCTTGGTAGGCTTAGGGACCGGCAGGACAAGATGGGAAGACCCACTGGAGGGATATGTGGAGGAAACTGGCGGGAGGTGAACTGACCAGGCCGCGTGTGTTTCTGAGGGGACTGGACGAGGAGGATACGTTTTCTCATGAACCTCTTCAATTTCAAAATCAGAACCATTTAAAAAGAGAATCAGATTAATAGACTCGACTAGGGAGAAAGAACAGGCAGGTTCAATATAACGAATTGTATCCTCGTCCAGGCCTTTCAGAAAACACGCGTTAATTGGTGCATCTGGCCAGCCCACAAAGCAAGAAAGCTCAGAAAATTTCTCCATGTACCTCTCCAGCGGGCAACCGTCCTGCCTAAGCCTCCACAGACAGTCCACTGCTGAGTTGGTGGTTTTGTGGACAACTGGAGGGGTCGGGATGAGAAAAATCCCCATCGTGCTGCTGATGTCCTCACTGTAGCAGTCTGTTCTTCTGTTACAGTTTAGTTGCGGCAGAGAGGATATAGAATCAGACTTCAGCAATGATGGGTTTATTTAGCAAGGGAACAGAACAACCAAACATAAAGCAAACGTAAAAACAGACAAAGGAGTGCTGGGAAGTGAGTCCATATAAAGGGAGTGCAGATGATCAAGAGCAGGTGCAGGTAATCCGTGATGATGGGGAGTTGACGAGGAAGTGAGTGCAGGTGTGGAACAGGGAGGATGATGGGAGATGGAGTCCGGGACAGACGGGAACTGTGACAACTACAATAAACACTTCAAATAAATAAATAACTGCAATCATATTATTGATGATGCTATCTATAAAAAATCCCAATGGGGAAATACATTACTGCAATTCCGCTGTGGTACAGCATTACCATATGGCAACGTTGATATTTTCTCAATTTACAGTAAAACTATTTTAGACAAAGTTGATTTGTGAATAAAAATATCTAATTTACTTACTAATGAAGTTGCCAAAAAATCCCACTTTAGAAGAGATGTTTAGAAATGAGGTTAATAGAGCAATTTCTGGAGCACTTCAACAGGTGTCTTCCATGTGAGGGTGACGTTTGGAAAAGGGGATTTTGAGGGACGTTCCAATGTCATGCGACTTAAAAACAGCACATCTTTGGCTACCTTAAGGCCTGTCCCATATTGCAATATATTGTAGTATTTTCAGAATAACAAGGACATGAGTAGAAATTAATTGTTGCCATCTGGTAACTGCATACCATAGAGGGTTAAACAAGTGTCATTTTCTTAGCTGGTATCTGTAACTTTTTGCATGTAGCAGCCAAAAACGAATGCATTTTCCTATCTGAGGAGAGTCTGTTAGATCAAATTTACATGACTGTCTGTTTGATAACCATGTAGACTAATTTACTACAGACAACCACTCTCTGTTCAACATTTAAAAAAAAAGTTGAAAAAAAGAGCTTTTTGAAACGAGTGCTTGGAAAACAGAATAAATGTCTCTAACCCTACATTTTGAGCCCTCATCACAGATAAACATTCATCCCTACACTCTCATCTTGAAATGAAATACAAACACAAGTTCATCTCAGCATGCTGAATTTCAAAACAAATGGTCTGTACTGGATGCTAGTTCAGAGTCACAAAGGAAAGAAATGAAACATCATGTTGCTGCGTAACTATTAGATCTCTTTTGGAGGCAAACAGTGTGCATCTATGGCAGTGTTTCCTTCCCCTTTACAAGCATAACACTCATTCTCACTCACACAGTGGAAGAGAGGAACACGAGCCACAATCTGCTTAAACTTAGTCTGAAGATCTTTTTCTTTGTCAAACTTCCAGAAATCCTTGAAGACAAAAGCTTTAATACCATCATGTTCTTTCCAGTTCTTCAGAGCATCTATAAAGCTGTGACTGCCTGTCACATCCAGACGTTTACTGTAGACCTCACTGTATAAATGAAGCAGGGGAGACTGATCTGTTTCAAGTGTTTAGCCCAAAACGCTGGGAATGGCTCCACAATTTGTCACAATGACACTAAATTATAGATTCTCCATTGTTAGACATGGAAACATTTAAGTAAACAGTAATTTTAAAAAAAATAATTTCACAGGGTTTCTGCGAACCCTGAAACTGAGTTCCCTTGATGAAAGGTCCACTCCGCACTATTTGCGAAATATCAAACACGTTATCAAATGGATATTGATAGAGCTTTTCCTGTTGAAGACAAGTAGTTAAAATGTTTTCTTTTTTGCATAAGGACTGACACAAGAGCCGTATAAATATAACACATTTTCTTCTCAGTTCACCACTCTCACACCAGAGCAACACATCATCTTTGAGCTCAGTTCACGACAGTCATCATGGTAAGTACCACTACATTTACTTTTTAGGCCACTTAAAATTTTCTTTTTTGTAATTTTAATTTTAATTTTAATTGCAATTGAGTAGGAGTGACAGAGAGTGGGAACGGGACATGACTCAGTGTTATGACTGTTGATTATTTTATATTTTTGCTCTTTTTAGGTTTTCTCTGTGCCTTTGAGGGTCCTTCTTCTCGGGATTGTTTTGCTTTCCTGTATTCAAAGTGTGGTGATTGAAAATGTGGACATGAACACCCTTTCCAGGATTCAGAAATTTTTTCATGACAAGTACGTTTTCATGTTGCTGTATGAAATGAAGGGGTAACACTGTACAATAAGGTTGTATTTGTTAACATTAACATATGCATAATGTAGCAAACAGTGACAATGTGATCTCACTACATTCATAGCTAATCATAACTAAAGTGTGTTTCTAGCACAAATACATTTTTGTATGATTGCATGGAAACATAAAACATACAGTTAAAGTTTGTTGTTACACACAGTCCCAGCATGCATGTTTGATTTCTCAGTTACTATGCATATGTAAATGGTGATAATTCTTTCCTTTTTTTTTAACCAGTTATTTTAATGGCGGCCAGTATGCAGTAGCCATCAATGTCCCACAGCAGCAGTGTTGAAGCGGATTCAACCCCACAAGAGAGAACTTTCTGATAAATGACCCATCAGAAACAGTTAAACCTCACACAGTACATAACATGAAAGTCTACATAGGCCATCAACTCATCGCTGCAGGGATTCAAACAGATGCACATTCAGAGTATTTACTGATGCACTCTCCTAACACTCCACAAAATTCTCATTTGAAAGACTTGATGAATAAAAACGAGCATGGATGTGTGGTTTTCTACACCTTAAATAGTCCCTGTTTAGACCATTGTCTCAATAGTAGAGACAAAAACAAAATTATAAATGGTCTTAAAAAATTAAATGCATACCAGGGAATTAAAGCCTTTGTTTTCTCACATATCTACATAAAAGATAAATTTAAACAAAATCTTAGATCTGAACTACAGAAGATTGCTGATCGTGTGCCGCTTTACCACTGTAACCGTGGTACTTGTATCCTTTGTGGACAACCAGGTTCAAACATACCAGTGATAGACCAATGTTTAAGAGCATAGGTCTCACTTGCTCACTGGTGTTGAGTTTCTTGTTTGACAGTGATGCTTTAAATGAACTGATGAGCTAGTTATCTGCTGAGACTTTTGAAGATACACTTCAATGCTTAAATAGCCTTTCACATGCAGCTTTTTGCTTTTTCTTTCAAAAAGCACTACAAATTAGTAAACTATGGCAGGGGAGAGTAAATGTTTACTTTTCATGATTATAATCATATCAAATTCAGCAACAATTGGAAATGTGAAGGTCTTGATAAAGGAAAAGTACCAGTAAATTAAATCTTTTGTATTCAGAAACATCTGGCATTGTGACCAGATGGGTTTAATGCTGTGTGAACCACAATGTTTTTTTGAGGTTTTTTTTTTTTATATTTTGTGATTAAAATGCTTGTTTGTTTATGCTTAAATTACAAAATTTGTAATGGTTTCATAAATGGTTTCACTGCTTGGGGAAATAAATACATTTCTATGCACCACTTTCTGTTCTATTCTTTAATTTTACACAATACACACACAGTGGTCCAGGGACGTGCACAGACATTTTGGGGGGCAGGGGCTTAAGTGGAAAAAAGGGCACTTAATTGCCCTCTAATTTAAAAAAAATAGTAAACAAAGCGTTAAATATATTAACACAACTCTGACTTCCTTACCTATTTATTTTAATTCCCTCACACTCACGCAATTGTTTCATACTCCACAGATTTCTACAGAATAATCAGTTCACACAGAGACCGTGGTCTTCTTTAGTGTTCACTAGGTTTATCACACCAGCAGGAAACAGCAAAGGAAACTATGCCACAGTGTGTGTTTTCTACAATACTATTTTCAAGTAGCTATATATATTTAGAATAAATGACTGCACCAAGGAGAGGGACATAGTGTCACTAATTTGTTTATTTTGCACAAATCAATAAATTGTTTTAATTCTTTTGGTGTTATTGAAATACTTCTTTCATGTTGTGGACAGTTTTAAGATTTTGGTCTATTTTTGCTTCCATGTCTTCTTTTACTCTAATAGAAAGAAAACTTCCAACATACACATTTAGATGGTATTTGTTTTAAGCCTACTACCCTCTGTCTGTTTGCATCTGTAGATTTCTTCTAAATTAACTAAAACAAGCTATTCTGCATATTTAAACACATCAAGAGTGTTTTCCCCTGAAATACTTAAGTGTATAATATATATTTTAGCAAATGCCTGCAGAGGGCGCCAAAAGCCTGGTGATTGTTGTTGTTACACAGCACGATCAAATCCTTGTTTTTGGCCAGCCAGCCAGCATAAAAAAATATAATATTAGTTAAATAATAATAATAATATTCGGCCACTTCTTTGTGATAGAAATACAGCCATTGTAATTTCTTCAACAAGAATATGTGGACATTAAAAAATGTACATGCACTCAGAGTGAGGGTTTAAACTTTTACTGATGTATTCTCCTGTGTAAGTGTAGATTTAAGAATGATAGCATTATGCATTGCTGTATTATGATTTTTAAATGGTTTTAATAAATCGTAGAAAACCTTAGAAAACCTGTCTAATAATGCGGGTCATGGATTTGTGTCCGTGGAATGCTCCTCTTCCGGTATTGACAGCCCTACAGGTATCTTTACCATGGTTCACGGGCGAGCGTGCGGAAATGAATGGCGTAAATATATTTGTTTGATAGGGAAGTTGTGCGCAAACATCAATATATATTAATCTATTAAAAAAAAGAAAAAAAGCACCCCAGAAAAAAAGGGCACTTTCTCTCAAGGAAGAAAAAGGGCAGGTGCTCAAGCCCCCTTTTATGTCTATGTGTGCACGTGCCTGCAGTGGTTGAACTACTGGCTGTACAGGTGGGATGTTCACAGTGGGGCCTGTGAGGAGGTGGAATCAGGAGTGACATTCAGGCCCTTTTACATTTTTCCAATAGGGTTCCAAGCTCTCAAATTAGAAAAATGTAATACATGAAAAATTTTAATTATTTCTGAAAAAATGCAAACCCAAATAGGGGCATTTAGAATTTTTTTTTTTTTTTTTTTTTTTTTTTTTTAAATAATGTTTGAGATATATTTTTTACTTTAGTTTAGATCCTTTATTTTCAACAAGTGGAAATTTGTCTTTACACCATACACCAACACAACATAACAATATACATTAAATAAGATATAAAACCATTTTAAAAAATGACTTTCCCATGTGTATATATACAATATGCATACATATCCTCCCCTGCTCATATTCATGTCTCAACATTTAAAATTCTACCGTCAGTTGGTACAAATGACATTTTTACTCGCCCGAGGCTGTCTAAAATTGTAGAATGTAAGGGTTGAGAAGAATCCTCTATATCTCTCTTAAGCCTATAGTGAATATTTTATGAGCATATTCATGAGATATTCATCTAAGATATGAGATTTATGAGATATTCATCTGCACAGTCACACACAGAACCGAAGCACAAGCAACCTTCCGCAAATTGCATGTAGTTTTGTTTTTTAACCACTAGAGGGCTGTACAGTGTGACATAAAAAAACGGTCTGTCCGATGAACAAATTTACCACAGTACGAAAGCAGTAGCCTGCTTTAAGTATCATGCACTAACAATGAACATTATTACAAAAAAAAATCTTATTAGTGAATCTTTTCCTTAAATCACAAATGTTTATTTTTATAGGCTAGTTCATGTTAGTTCCTAGTTCAATGTTAACTCATATTTCATATTTATGTTCCTGCACATTATTTTAAGATTAAAATGTATTATTATTTGAATGGTCAGTCCTCAGAGGCCCCCTTGTAAATGTTGGGCCCAAGGCAAATGCCTGCCGTACATCTCTGCCTTAAATCCATTTCCATGATAGTTTTATTGGAAGAACCCATGACAGTTTTTAGAGTTTTTGGAGGAATTATTAATTTTTCTATTTCTTACATGTGATCACAATGTGATTTTAACCGTGATTTTAGTAAGTTCCCGTATTATATACAGGGAAAAACTTTAAAAGCTCTTACCAGACATTTTATGTAATTTTCACAGTAAAATGCTGTAATTTTTACAATTTTTATAAGTAAAAAAGACAAAATCAATGTATAATTTACAGTCAAAAACTGTAAACTGATATTCCCACAATTCCCTGTGTGACACTCCACATTTGAAAGTATTTTGTTTAAATAATCATGTTTCTTAATAGTTTTTGTTATCAGAGATGTACATTAGGGTTTTATGTTACATGTTCTGTTGTTTAATGAATGTTTTTTGCATTATGTAAGTGTTGTGGGTTACCATGATGGTGTTTTGCGTTTGCATGAATGACTCTTTGCACCTTCTTTGTATTAGTTTATACTTCAGATCGTGGAAAAGCTACTTGTGATGAACTCTGATTCTTCATGTGGCTTTATCTTTTACCACCTGCATTATTATGGTGGTTGTCAGTATATGTTAAAGGTACAAAACAGATTTTAGTAGTAGTGTGCATTGTTGAATTTACTGGTTTACATTCATATTTTCTTGTTTGTAAATTACAGTTTTATACTGTAAAAT
This sequence comes from Mylopharyngodon piceus, assembly GCA_039654765.1. Classification (NCBI taxonomy): domain Eukaryota; kingdom Metazoa; phylum Chordata; class Actinopteri; order Cypriniformes; family Xenocyprididae; genus Mylopharyngodon; species Mylopharyngodon piceus. The sequence goes on from JBCHWC010000125.1 coordinate 111,100, forward strand.
TTACAGTTTGTTCTGTAAATGTGTTTACAGTTTTTCTGTATTTTTTACAAAATTATGGCAACCACAGCTGCCAAAATTATTTTGTAAAAACTACGGAATATTTTTCACAGTGAGGGAATTAAAGCCTTTGTTTACACAGGTTTACACAGGTTCAAACATACCAGTGAATAACGAATGTTTAAATTAAATTCTCACTTGCTCACCCGTATTGAGTTTCTTTATTGACAGCGATGCTTTAAATTCACTGATGTGCAAGTTAGCTACTGAGTCTTTTGAAGATACACCAACCCTTTTAGATGCAGCTTTTTCTTTCAAAAAGCACAATTCTTACAAATGAGTACATTCTTGCAGGCAAGAGTAAATGTCCACCTTTCATTTGATTAAAAAAATGACTGTTTTATGAGTGACTCTATAATCATGAATAGGAGCTCATATCAAATTGAATTTTTTTTGAAAGCCTCGATAAAAGAAAAGTTCCAGTAAATGAAAGCTTTTGTATTCAGAAACATCTGGCATTATGACCAGATAGTTTTAATGATGTGTGGACCACAATGCTTTTCAAAAGATTTGTGCTTAAAATGCTCATTTGTTTATGCTTGGGTAATGATATTTTTAATTGTTTCATAAAAACTGCTTGGTAAAATAAATACATTTCTACGCACCATGCTTTCTGTCCTGTTCTTTATTGCTGTTATTCCAAGACCTCCCTGTTTTGAGAGTTAAAAGAATAGAATAAATGAAAAATTGAAAAAGAATATATGTTTAAGAATGGTATATCCCATATCCCAAGTGACCAAATTCCTATATAAAAAAAAAAAATAATATAAAAAAAAAAACAGCTTTTCAAAACCAAGCCAGTTTATTTCACCTAACCTCTAACACTCTTGCTGGGTTAAATATTACCTATTGTTGTCTCATTGCCTTGCTACTTTTATAATTATTATTAATAATATTATTATTAATAATAATAACAAAGGAATGCAATATTATAAGTACTGTTGTTCTGTAATTCAATAATGCAAAAACAGGCCACTGTAAATCCTTCAACATATTAAAAAAATACATTTCCAACACTTTATTTTACAGTGTCATTATTAAATGTAGTTACTATATAATAAATAAATTATGCAATTACATGCAACTAACCCTAAACCAAACCCTAATTCTAACCCTATAGTAATATAGTTAGGCTACTTAATATTACTCTGTTACACTGTAATTATATATTTAAGTACTAAGACACCATAAAATAAAGTGTAACCTATATTTTAGACATGTTTATGATGATATATTTTAATCAAATAACAAATATTATATATACACGCATATATAGGCTAATTAATGTTATTTAAAATTATATATATTACAATTGCAATTTAACTATCTACAAACACACACAAATAACAATATTCATTATTAATTCCCACAGTTTCATGTTTTCCAGGTTGCCTGACATGACAATAAGCGGTGACATTCAGAGCTGAGAAGAATTACAGACTACTTCTATCACAGTAATAAAACATATTCACCTCTCAGTGTCCTCCAAAAAAAAAAACGACCCTATAGGTCATTTTTTAAGCACCTTATTACATATTACTTGTATTCTTAGGGATCTAAAATTAAACCCATAGGAAACCAATGGAACTAATGGAAAATACAGAACATTTTCTGGTAACCAATGTTGGTAACCAGTTTGTGGTAGCCATTGACATAGTATTTTTTTCCATGCTTTGCAAGTCAATAGCAGAAGGCCTCCGGAGCCGTGTGGAATATGTTTATGATGGATGGATGTGGATGGAGACACTTTCTTCAGCTCATACTCGTTTGGTAGCTCATTACTGCCATTATAAAGCTCGGACGCGTCAGGATATTTATTAATATTTCTCTGATTGTCTTCGTCAGAAACAAGAAAGTCATATACACCTAGGATGGCTTGAGGGTGAGTAAAGATTGGGGTAATTCTCATTTGAAAGTGAACTAATCCTTCAAGGACCCCAAAATGGCCCGAAACTTTAACTTAACTTCTTCTCTTAGGAAAAGCTTCTTTGGCTCTAATAACAATTAGACAGAATTTTTAACGTAACTAAGCTTCATGGACTCACCTTCCTCTGAGTCACTCGGCACACAGGGTTGTTTGGAGTATGAGTCCTCTAGAGTAGGTGATGTTTGGTGCAGTTGTGCAGAGCTGGGGGAAGACAGGCCCAGCTGATGCAAGTCTACGGGTTCATAACAAACACAGAGACAAAATTAAATGTAGCAAGAGATATGCCACCATTAGAAAGAAAAAAAGAATACATTGAAAACCATCTCTCCCTTTATACTGACCGTCATCTTGAGCACTGAGATGGTACTGATGATCAGTATTGCAGGTTTCTTGCCTCGGAGGCATGTCTATAACAATTGTATACTAATGTCACACTGCTGTACAAGTTGTTTTTATTAAGAATTAAGTATGTATAATGAAGGTTTTAAGTCCCACTTGAACTTTCTTACCTACAGCTAACGTGCTTGGTTTAGGCATATTTTGCCGTAAAGGGTTCAGGAAATCAAGAGAAACTGAGGCTGTGAAGATGATAAACAGGACATTTGTTCAAATATCTAAAGAAGGTAGTGTCAGTCCATGTGTGACAACCTATGCTGCAAAGAAAAAAAATACCTTTTGTTATTTTCAGCAGCTCAGCCCTCATTTCAGCTGTTGTGGGAAGAAAGTTGATGGAGGTGATGTTGTAATTTTGCACTATTGCTGCCTGGTGTTTGCATGGTGCTCCACTATGGCCAACGGGACATAGCTTTGCACAGCTGTCATCACATGCTGCATTGTAGGATTCTACCTGCCTTTCCAAAGCTGCTAGCATTCCCTCCCCACTCTGCTCTCCAAACTCCTGCTTATTTACCTTCTGATACAGTCTGCAAATGAAATTATTTTTTTTGAACTACATAGGTCTGTCAAAGCTACTGATTTTACTTAGTAGACCTAGTACAATTTCACATACCTGTAGCAAAACTAAAGGTCTGGGCAAAGGGCACGGTTGGCTGAGGCATATACATATTTGTTGCCATGCTCAGCCAGCAGGTCACTTTTAAGTACAGCCAGAGCTGATGTTGGGCTGTGCCCGATCTCAAGCAACTGAGTCAGGGACTCTATTGCCTTGGCCCCTACATCCCTGTGTCTCAGTGCCTCCGCAACAAAGATGTTATGATTATGTACATTGTACAAATGCACAGAAGTTGGGTAGGTGGGTATATGGGGATCATTGCTCCTGAAAAATAAAAACAAATCTCACAAAGGAGCTGGCAAAAACACTTATTTTATCTCATCTTCATAATTTCTAACTCACCTACTAGATCCTCCCCTTTTGTCTACAGTCTTCACCAGAGTGCAAACCATTTTTGCCTCACAGCATGTATTTTTTGATAACAGTCTTTGATTAGCCGTGCCTGATCGGACACAAACATTCTGCTGGCACCTATAATGAGCCTACAGGTAGATATAGATCAAATATGAATGTTTAAATATACAGAACTGTGCACAAATCTTCGGCATGTTAGATTTTATTTAGTCATTTATATCTTTTGTATTAGTGTGCCAGTAAAAAAAAAAAAGTTTATATTTCTAAACTTTCATTTTGCCATTAATTGTTATTATTATTATTATTACTTTATTTATCTAGGAAAACATCAAATTGTGATGCATCTCTTCTTCCAGAGAGTCCTGGCTGACAATGACAGCAACAACAAATAAGCCAATGAGATTTTTGTATTTTTGTATTCACAAGGAGTCCAACAACAAACAGCATGTCCCACACAGAGTTCTGATCTCACCATCATCATCGAGTCCAACTGGGATTACATTAAGAGACAAAAAACTGAGACCGATTAAATCCTGTGGCAACATCTCTAATACACTTATCTACCTGCAAAGCCGAAAAATGTAAAAATGTATATGCATTTGAGAAAAATGCTGTAAATTGAGGATGTTTTAAAAAATTTCATAAATAAATGTTTTATTATTGTTTTAGATTTTATTGTTTAGATTTGCAAGTAGATTTCTCCAAGTGTATTAGAGATGTTGCCACAGTTTTTTTCTCTTTATACAATCCCAGATGGACTACATTATGGACTACATTATCTATGTGCGAACCATACCATTCTGGACTCGCTGTGCCTACGAAAATCCACTTGTCCTAGGGTTGTGTGAATACTGGAGCCTACAGATGTCCAGTCCATCACAGGGATAAAAATCTCACTGAACTAGTACAATTAATGGTAAAAGGAAAGTTTGAAAATGTTAACTGATATTTCTTACTGGCACGCTAGTGAAATATATAATTGTCTTAAAATTTAGGTGAAGAATCTAATGTGCCTCTTGCACAGTACAGTACTGTGGGTTAACACCATTTAGACTACTGTAAAGACATTTTCAGTGTAACAAATTGTCCTACACTAATTTAGTGTAAAGATGAATGAACTGATTTGACATTACCTTATAAAGCACACGTTGTCCCTTTCTTGGTTTCGTCACTGCCACTCTCCAACTCACTCCTGATGACTCACTAAGCTTTTTCACCCATTTCTTTACTTCATAACTTTCTGTCAGTGCAATCCTGAGCGACGCATCAAAGCTTGTGTGGTCCAAGTTTGATTGTGTAGTGCATGAACGATAGGCGCAGAAGTGATAGTTATACCCAGGAGGTAACCAGTTCTGTAAAGGTAAAAAGATGGTCTAGCGTTTAGACACACGAAGTTTTTTTTTTTTTTTTTAAATAAATCATTATCAGAAAAGTGATGCATCAAATTAATTGAATTAAAATTTTTAACCTTAAGATGTAAGGCTTGTTCTTCATCAAGAACAAGCGTACTCCCCTGAGGGCGATCGAAATAAAGATAAGAGTAAAATGAAAATTATAATAATAATACTTAAAAAACTCATATTGAAACCTACAAATACTTATGATAATAAAATGCAATTAAAAACAATTGGCAGGCTTATCACCGTTTGTCAGCGACGGATCCATCAACGGCCTTCATTAACGCCTCAGGTGACAATGTAACAGAGTTGACCAATGAAATCGAGCTAGAGATGTGAGTCACGGCTGCGGGGTGGGGTTTTAACGTAAGGGGCGTGGTTTGCGCTTAACTGGTTTGGTGAAAAAAATCACGCATTTTGAAGTCATGCGCCATTTAGCTGGCGTAAAAATAATGACAGTGTCGTGTTACGTCTGTCGTCATGAAATGAAATGACTGTCGTTACCAATCAAAATGCGTGTTCATTTAAATGCAATGTGTGGACTTTTTACACCATTTGTCCTATTTCCATTTAGCAAAACTATTTTTTTTATTAACGACTACAACTACCTCAACCCTAAACCTACCTTTAGTGATTTATAGTGCATATACACTTTATGAGCACATGCCTTTCCTGGGATCGAACCCACGATCGTATGATCACATGATTGCATATTGTTATTGCAACGCTCTGCCAATAGGTTGTTTGCAATCACGTGGTTCTGGTGACGCGCGAAATTAATGTGGAGGGCAAGCAGTGAAAATTAGAATGGAAGAGATGGGGAGAAGTCCATACTGTGCTGGTTTAGAAAGGTATAAACAGAAAATCACAACATATTTTGGACGTAAACCTTATGTTATGAAGAGGAGCGATTTTTCTACTGAATTGAAAGACTTGACTGCCATCGAGGAGGTAGATATAGAGAATGTGAAGCTGCCGTCACGCCGCGTTCAGTTTTAGTCTGGATTGTTTATCGCGCTGCCTTTCTGCTAGTGAAGTTAGGGCAGTATTTTTGATTTTCTGTCGTGATTGTGAAAAATGTCGTCATATAGGTCATTTATGCTGAATCGAGAATTGCAACAGGAGCTCACATCATCGTTCAGGGAAAAAAATGGACGGTGTAATACAATTTTCGCCAAATCTAATAATGTCACTGATGAACCCACTCCCTATCACTCAATAAAATAATCACAAAGCTGAGTGTTTTTGAAAGTGTTGTATTTTGTTTGGTTTAATAATTAACATTTGCGAGTATGACTTTCACTCGGCTTGTGAATGAGTACTTGCACGCAGCCACTTCAAAACTGTTCACAAGCTTCTATGGGTTTGATTTTGGTTGTCATTTGTTGAAATAAATACATAATAATAATAATAATAATACAGTGTGTCGGTGTCTGTCATAGACTAAAAAAAGGGCGTCTGTCCGCTGAATGCCCTCAGTGGTCATATGGGAAAGTGAATATTTACAAAGAAAACATTAAAACTACAGTTACATTTACACCCTTCCAACAAAGAAAAGGAGCGACTTCTGTCAGCTTGTTGAACACATTTTTTTATTTGGACATTTTCTACCATATGATGGCTGAAGCAGCAGCGCGTGACCCTGTTTTCACGGTAACCAGATCAACATTGTGAACGGAATTATACAAAACTGAAGTGAAAACACCAAATGATCATCCAATGGGATAAAATATCTTCTCTTCCCTGCAAACGATACCATGAAGAATGTGATTATTTAACCAAGTCAAAAACAAAAAAGGCAAGCAGGTATCCATATTAATTTCAGTATCGGCAGACGCAAAACGCTATAAAAGGTAACAACTTTTAAAGTTAAAAAACGATATAAGTTACGTAAACGATAAAAGCTCATTGTGGTTTCTCGGTTTGATAGATTTGAGCAACCATAAACGACGCAAAACATTTTGAGTTTGTGATAGGATTCCTGTATAGAAAAATCACTCCTTGCCCTCCAGCCGCATTTTGCGTGCAGCAATGACGTCATGTGCAAACAACCTATTGAGCTACGCGAAACCCGAAATATGACGCAGATAAAAGGAAAGTGAAAGTGTCCTGTTGTCGATAGGGGCGCAATTTCAGGGAAGTGACAAACGACCTATATGGTCGTATTGGTTGGAGAACATGTTGGTATTTCATCCAGGATGAGCCTGTCAAACCTCACACACATTCAGTCAGTGGAGGAAGGTACAGCTGCTCCTCATCCACACCCACAGGCTCCACAGGTTCCCCGGGGTCTCGTCGCCTCTCTATGCCCACAGAGAGCAGCTACTGACCCTCTCGATGGAGGTCAGGATCCACTCATGGAAACTATTGGATTCAGTCAGCTGGAGATGAAACATCTCCCACAGCATATTACCCTGAGGAGAGAAACTATGTGCGTCTGGATGCACGAGAGGAACCAGGTGTCCTGTGGAATTCAATCAATACGAGCATTTTACTTACAGTTAAATGAATATAAAACGAATAATAAAATGTCGAGGGTCCCTGCTGTAAACCCCCAGGATACTGTATTGAGTCCAAACAGATGTCTTTTCACCACACAAACAGTGTAAAATCGACACATGGGGTTCCTTTTATTTGTGTCTTGAATGTGGCACGTCACCCACTCGAGTGATGAAAGAAATGAAAGAACATCCCACGTCACGGTTCATTTGGCGGAAATTGGCGCTGTTGTGCGCGTGAGGAAAGGTATGCTGTTTATTAAGCCTGTTGTGTCGGAAAATGGACGCTAGATGGCGATATAAGACCAGTGCACATCAACCCGAAGACTGAGCATCCTCTCTCCGCTCCTCAAAATGTTCTACACTTCACTACTAGCCTACTGCTATTCATTATAATAATGCCATTGAATAAATAGTTTGATTTTTTTGTTTAAATAGTCCAATATTATTTTTATTCTTTTATATTATCATTTTATTATTTATTTTTAATTATTATTCGATAAATATTTTAAACAATGTACTATCTTTAATAATACTAAATTAAAACAATAATTAAAATTATTTAATTTTTAAAATTAAGATTACAATGGCATTATAATTACACTTGAATAATAAAATTTTACATATCCACATACAGCCTGTATGTAATTAAATGAATGTTATTTTAAATAATAATTGCAATTTGCATACAACATGATGCAATTTTTAATTTTTTTTTAGGCTGCCTACAAGGATAACATAGGTATATAATTTTTTTATATTATTATTATTATTATGACTAATTGTTATTGTTTTAGACAATATATAATTTAAATAAATTACCACTTCTTTCTTTCTGTCTTGATTGATAGGTACGTCACTACAGAATGCCACGCCCCCTCCAGCAGAGCTCGCTGAGTGAGCGTCTCGTGCACCTCAAGATCAGTCGCGCGGAGCAGCACGAGGAATAAACAGGAATAACGGACAGTTAACGTACAGGACGAATGGCGCTCATGGCCGGGATTATTTACGCGCTCAGCTCGCTTTTCCTGGGGATTTGTGCAGGTCTGTCCGCTCCAAGGAGTCATCCGGCGAATGAAGGTAAGAGGGGTTGGAATAAAGAGGAAAAGTTAAGGGCGCAAGTGAAACTCAGGCGCACATACAAGTTAAACAGTAACGATATGTGGCCAGATTACAAACCCCTTAAATCAAGAAAAAAAGTAGATATACTTAAAAAGAAGTTAAGAAGTTTTTAAGGAATTTGTTGCAACTGATGTCTGGAAATAAAATGTAATAGATACACAGCAGGACAATTGACATGTTAACAGATTAAAAACAAAATACTATTCATACATGGAGAAATGCCACAGATTTATTTTTCACATTTTCAATTTTAGATATATTTTTAGATCTTTAATCATTCACTATTCTGTTTATCCTTCCCCTAATTAATATTTATAATGTCATATCATATATCTTTAGTTTTACCTTGAAGATAATCTGGGCCCTTTTTGTCTTGCAGTCACAAGAATGAAATAGTAATAATTTGATTTTGTAAATATAAACATTATTCTACATATAATATCACACAACATAATTGTAGTTGTTGCTTTATAATTATTATAGGGTCTCTTGTGTGGTCTGGTGTGCTTTTTGTTGAACTGTAATTTTTTTTTAGTAATTTTCTAGAAAAACAAAACCAATTTTCTTTATATTTTGATCTCTTAATTGGAAATCTGATAATTCCTTTGTCAATTACTATTTTTTTTACTATTTTCCTACTCATGCCAGCACTCACAGATCAAACCCTTGCGCACTTGTCTGTCACTTTTTGGCCACCTTTGCAGCTTTTGTCATTATTAATCTGAGATTGATGCCTTCAAACTTCATCCTAGCATCAGTTTTCTCCACTAGACGCACAAGCTTTGGCTATCTCATTCTCAAACCCTCTTTCTGTGTTTTTCTCCTTCAGTCCCGCTGCTGGATTCCAGATCAGTTCAGGGAGAACTGGCATGGGTCGCCAGCCCGACGGAAGGAGGGGTGAGTCAAAAAACCCATCTCTTGATCCATCTTTCTCCATCTCCCTCTCCAGCTTAACCTCTTTAGTATTCATACATGTAGTTCTAGCACATTTCCATATGTTTAGATAGATACAAAACAATATCAATGTAAGATAGAAACACTCTATGGTTCCTTGAAGAGCCTTTAGAGTGGAAAAAGATTATTAAAATGTTCTTCAAACTAAGAAAAAATTCCCAAATGGTTCTTCTATGGCATCACTGTGAAAACCCTCTTTTGAAGCTTTATTTTACTGATACAATAAAAATGTACTGAAAGCGACTAAATTGTAAAGCCTTTAAAAGGACATACAAATGTTTACAAATAGAAAATGAAATTCAGAGGTTAATTGCATTGCATTATTATTAAATGAGATTAATTAAAGATGCTTAACACCATCAAATTTATTTAATGTGGCTACAGATGTACCTAATTTAATATTAGTTTAAGTATTTTCTGTTTTGATGATAATTAAACTACACTACACTAGTGTAGGATTTACTTTGAAACACTTTCACTCAGAAATTGCTACTAAATGTCTCAAATAATGACTAGAAACACACCCAATTAAATGAAAATTTTTATGTAGAAAGACTGAAACAGTATTTTCTGGTACAACATACTCCAATAATCCAGAGTGCAGATGACTTTATTTTTATCTGGAGTTCTTTTATAAATACATTTGCCATTAATAATGTCTTTTCAGGCAAAGTTTCTCATTGTTTACTTGGGATTGTGTTTGAGTATTAAACTCAAAGTTTCGGTTCTAACCAGTTTTCGAAGGATTTATAAAGACCTTTATATATTGTATGTATAAGCATTTACGTTTTTGATACTGTTGATATTCTACGTTTCAGTGTCCAAAAAATGTTCATGTCACGTATGAATACCTCCAAATACGAATGAGATCAGCCGGCCCTCTCCACTTCTCTCGGATGTAAATTTGGAAAGCTAGGTTACAGCAACGGGCGTCAAATTTCCTAAATAGTGGAGGGAGACAGAAATGCCCTTTGTTAGGAAACTCTATCCCTTTTCTCTCAAAAGAGGTAGGGGGGAGAGACTTGGCAACCCAGAGGCAGAGAAAAGGTCTGTTTGAGTGTGTGTGTGTGTGAGATTTCAGATTGAGGGGGTCAGCGGGTTCTGTCCGATAATGTATGCTTCCCGGGATCTCTGCACTGTTTGGAGCCCCTCATCACCAATTAGCCGTTTAACATCTTCAGATCAGGTGCATCTAAATTACCACATCAGCGATTCAATAAAACACACAGAATTCCCTTTCATTGCAGAGCAGCTCGGCTTCCTTTCGCATCGATCCAAGTTTCATTGAGCTCCTGAGTTCCTCTCCCTCTGTGATCTTCTCCGTGATGGACAGGCCTTTGGCACGGACGGTGGGCGGGTATTCAGACTTTAATACGGCCAATTAGCTCTTTTCTACTCTCGTCTTGCTATCGGCAGCGCCGGGTTCTTATCTCTGCGCTGCTCCGCTGGGCCTCCGTAGTTACACTGATGAAGGGACGAGCCGAACGGAGACAATCACGGTCCCTGACGGACGCCAGATTGCTGTCAGTCGTATTATCTCACAAACGCTCAATTAGTTTTAGCGCACGGTGAATAATTCCTGGAGATTATTAAGGGCCGTCAGGATGGTATTTGTGGTACTGTGGCTGCTGATATCTCAAGCCAGAAATTAAAAATATTACGTACACTGGTATTGTGCATATGCATTCAATGGACATCACTTACTACACAATGCATTTTTGACGCAATACATTGTTTTTTGCTTTCTAAAAATCACTTGTTAAAATTGTAAATCAGTCTGTACCTATTAACTGAGATGTGCACATTTATAAGTAACTTTGGATAAAATCATCTGCTGGATCAATAAATGTACGTGGTTCAAGGTCAAAGGGCAAATTATTAATGCACATACACTACCGTCTAAAGTTATTACAATTTTTTGTAATTTTTATTATTTATTTTTTTTTTATTAATCAGCATATTAGAATGATTTCTGAAGGATCGTGTGACACTGAAGACTGGACTAATGATGCTGAAAATTCAGCTTTGATCACAGGAATAAATTATATTTTGAAATATATTACAATTATGGAATCTTGTTTCCCCCATGAATAAAAAATAAAAAAGGTAATTGCAACTTATCTCACAAAAAGTCAGAATTGCGAGATGTAAACTCACAATTGCGAGTTATAAAGTCTGAATTGCATGAAAAAAACTTGTAATTGCGAGGGGAAAAAAGTCAGAATTGCGAGTTTATATCTCTCAATTCTGACTTTTTTTCTAGCAATTCTGACTTTTTTTTATTAGAATTGTGATATAAACTCAAAATTGCGTGTTATAATGTCCAATTGTTAGGGAAAAAAGACTGACGTTTTTTCTCAGAATTGCGAGTTTATATCTCAATTCAGACTTTATAACTCACAATTCTGAGTTTATATCTCACAATTCTGAGAAAAAAAGTTTTAATGTCAGAATTGTGTGATTAAAAACTCGCAATTGTGAGAAAAAGTCAGAATTGCGACTTTATATCTCACAATCCTGACTTTATATCACGCAATTCTGACTTTATAACTCGCAATTGTGAGTTTAAATCTCCCAATTCTGAGAAAAAATGTCAGAATTGTGAGATAAAAAGTCCATTGCTTGATATAAAGTCAGAATTGTGAGATTTTAAACTCCCAATTGCGAGGGAAAAAAAGTCAGAATTGTGACTTTATAACATGCAATTCTGACTTAATTTCTCACAATTGGGAGTTTAAATCTCACAATTCTGAGAAAAAAAGTCCGAATTGTGAGATAAAAAGTCGCAATTACCTTTTTTATTTTTTTATTTAGTGGCGGAAACAAGCTTCCATATAAAATGGAAAACAATTATTTTAAATGTTAAAAATATTTCACAATATTGCTGTTTTTACATTTTTTTAGTGAAATGAATGCAGCCATGGTGAGCATAAGATACGTCTTTCAGAAACAATAAAAAATGTTAATTATTCCAGACTTTTGTCCCGTAATGTAGGTTAATATGTGATACCCATTCAGACTCTTGGGTATTAGCATGTGTTTAGATGGTGTTCATTTGCTTTAATAAAAGTCATTACTGCTGATTAGATGATGAAAACACAATGAGTCCAATCAGTGGCTGTAATTCTGGTTTAGCAGACGCTGAGAAGTGTTAGGCTGTACAACATTAATGACTGTCTAGAGTTGTTATTGTATCTGAGGCTAGTAGAAGAAGAATAATAGTGATTTTCTGAGGTTAGTTCAGGCAAACTTATACTCAAGCTTGGAAAAGTGAAACAGATGTTATGTTTTAGATCTACATTTACTCTACAGCTTCCCAAGGTTCAGTTCCGTTTTCACTCTGGATGGCCTTATGTTTGTTTAGTTAAATGATCGGTTGTTTTCTGTTTCTTGGGAGTCTGATGAGTATCATACTTTACGCTGTCAACCAGTTTTTCATAGGGATGCTCCGATTGGGATTGATCACTGTTTTCATTTCATCTGAATCAGCCAAAATCTGTTGGTAATTTTAAAACTATTTTAAAACAAACATTTTCTATTGACCTAATAAAAACAAGTTCACTTACACAAAACGTTATCCATGTTAGTATAAATAAGGACATAGCCTAAGCTTTCTTATCTCACTCCATTTCATTCCGACCGTAAGCTTAAAAATCGGGTAAGAATATTTTTGTGTGGAAATACGCTCCTGTGTGAGGGAAGAGTTGGGAAGTGAGTGGAGATATAATAGCAGCACATGTGTGGGGACTGAACAGGTGGTTGTGTTTTCTTTGGGTTGTTTAAAAAGATGTTTCATTTATTAATCACAGTTTAAATGATTATTTTACTTGATTATCTTATGTCATACCAGTGTGTCTTTCTTAGTGGTCGAATCTTGTTCATTGTCTTAAAAAGTGTATTTGATGTTCACCCAAGCTGTTCTGAACAGACATTTTTTTGTTTCGACACACTTCTTGAGGCATCTTTACACAGCTAAGTTAAGGCTGCTCTGTGCCTGCTCAAAATTCAGTGTAAAGATGCAATGCTGCACAAAAGCCAGACTAAATTATGCCTGCTCTGACCCACTTCAGTCCCAAGTGTCAAAGTATACAGTTACAATTGCTGTGTAAATGCATTCATTTTCTTTTATTTATTTATAAAGCACCTCTAACACAACTCATGGTGGACCCAAAGTGCTATACAATACATGGAAGTCAAAAATATAAATACAATACACGTAAAGTCAAACAAAATATAAATACAATACAGTATGCGTAAAGTCAAACAAAATATAAATACAATACACGTAAAGTCAAACAAAATATAAATACAATACAGTATGCGTAAAGTCAAACAAAATGGAAAGGCAATACAAACAGTACAGTCATACCTGGTTAAAGGCTGCTGAAAGTAAATGTTTTTAAGCATTTTTGAACCAATTATGCCACCTCTGAGCAGCATTAAACAGCCTGTGTAAAGACACCAAAATGCCATTTTAGAAGTGCTTCTGTGCCACCTTTAAAAGTTTAAATTTAAAAAGTTTAAACTTAAAAGCTGTAAATTTTAAAAAAGATTAAATATCAATGTAAGAGAAACTTTGCGTTTGTATTCAGCATTATCAAAGGGGCATGAACATGAAAATTGGATGGAGAGAAGTATGGAAAAAAGCCTAAATTAAATAAAAACATCATAAAACCTTTAAAAACCTTTTAAACACAAAAATAGCCATATCAATGTGTACAAAATTACCACAGGGCTATTAACAAATTATTATAGCTTAATACATAATATTTATCAACTAAATCCAACAAAATCAGATCTAAATAATTTTTAAAGACTACCAAAAGATAGATAAAATGCTTATCCAGTTAATATATATATATATAATCAAAAAACCTTTATGGTCTTGTTTTTAATAGTTATGACACGCAAATGATGCTGAAGTTCATTAAAATGTTATTTGTTTATGTGAGGGAGTTATAAGTTCATGTCAATCAGCGGCCAATCAATCATTATATCTAGGTTTGTAAAATCAGTTCAGTTCATGTATTTTGTTTATTTTGCATTTTTTCCCTTAAAGATTATACAGTAATGGTGCAAGGATCTTTTAAAGCAGAACAGATCATGTCAAGAAATGAATGGTTTGATAAAAAGAAAAGAGAAATTTCTGTCATAAAACTCTAGATGGCACAGGCTGATAGGTTCTTATCACAATCTGCTTGCAATCACATCATTCTCTATAGGGCACAGCTGATTGGTTCCTACTGTATCAGTAGCCAATGAGCTCGCTGCTCAACCTTCAAATACTTGGTCAGCATTTTCTGTAGTGCAGCGCGCTTTCAAAAACCCTCCACCTTCCCCAGCTCCACCTGTATAGATCTGCTACGGGTAATTCTTGTATGCGATATTGTACAGCACAGCATCTATTCCGCCAAAACCAAACAACATTATCCATTACCATGACAAACACTCAGAGAGTTGTCGTGACAGAAATACAAATATATATGCATATATATTTTAGTCAGAAAAAATGCAAAAATTTGTTTGAGTGTTCGGTCCTTGCAATTTAAAAGATTTCAGTTTGACATTGAGAAGGTCTTATAATGATTTTCAGCTAATTTCTAACACTGTTCTTGTGCTGTCTCATGCAGTGGGAAGAGGTGAGCATCATGGACGAGAAGAACATCCCCATCAGAACATACCAGGTGTGTAATGTAATGGAGCCCAGTCAGAACAACTGGTTAAGGACTCACTGGATACGGCGTGGCCCTGCCCAGCGTATCTACATTGAGATTAAATTCACCCTGCGTGACTGTAACAGCCTGCCCGGCGTCATCGGCACCTGCAAAGAGACGTTCAACCTCTACTACCTTGAGTCCGACTCTGATAATGAGCGGTACGCTCACGAGAGCCGCTTTGATAAGATTGACACAGTTGCGGCGGATGAGAGCTTCACGCAGGTGGATATTGGTGATCGCATCATGAAGCTGAACACTGAGGTTCGGGATGTCGGTGTTCTGAGCCACACGGGCTTCTATCTGGCCTTTCAGGATGTAGGGGCCTGCATTGCGCTGGTTTCCGTTCGTGTGTTTTACAAAAAGTGTCCATTAGCCGTGAGGAACCTAGCGCAGTTTCCTGACACAGTAACTGGAGCGGACACGTCGTCCCTGGTGGAGGTGCGCGGCTCCTGTGTGAATCATTCGGAAGAGCAGGAGGTTCCCAAAATGTACTGCGGCGCAGATGGAGAGTGGCTGGTGCCCATCGGGAATTGCCTGTGTAACCCTGGATATGAGGAGCGGAATGAGCAATGTCAGGGTAAGACACTTCTGATGTTACAGTCAAACTAGCGCAACCAATCTGGGGCAAA
This sequence comes from Mylopharyngodon piceus, assembly GCA_039654765.1. Classification (NCBI taxonomy): domain Eukaryota; kingdom Metazoa; phylum Chordata; class Actinopteri; order Cypriniformes; family Xenocyprididae; genus Mylopharyngodon; species Mylopharyngodon piceus. The sequence continues at coordinate 126,767 of JBCHWC010000125.1, forward strand.
TTTTAGAATGTTTCAGTTCTTGAGTTGGATTTTTAAATTGAATTGGCCACACCCACAGGAAGTTGATTGTTCTGTCATTCTCTCTGTCCGTAAGGCCTATGCAGGTTATGTACAACAAACTTCCGTATTCTGTAAAACAGGTCGAATCGCTTCCAGTTCAGGTCTTTTGAACATGCTACGCTAAATATGGAGCTGTTTTTCTCAATATGCTTTACCTACCAAAGATGAGCAAAACCAATGTCCATTGCATATGCAGGTTGACATATAAAGGTTTTTTGACACATAAAAGTCCATAGCTATCACCGTCAGTTCATGTTGCCATTAACACTTTCTCCGTCAAGCAGTGAAACCAGTTTCCTGGTCTGTTCATGTGATGTTCGGCATAAAACCTGTAGAGTGCAACTGTCAGGTTCCGGAAGGAAAAATCCCATTTATTTTCTCCATAGTGGAATAGATTTTTAATAATTACCTACTGTACTGTGAGCTACAAGGTTGTTAATCAATTGATGGTATTTGCTTTTGAAGCCTGCATTATTGATGATAAAATACATTACCCATGATTCTGCAAAGAAATCTCCACCAATCAGAAAATCACGACAAGTAAATCTCTATTAAAAAAACTTGTACCGCTCGCCCACTCCCATGAAGCGCTGCAAATGATGTAGAGTCAGTTTCCCTGTGTAATCAAATTACTTACATATTTGTCTTTTTTTAAGATGTAAAATATATTGTATCTGTATATATATATAATGAACATATTTGAATAAATATTTTTAGATTTATCCATCATTTTTAATTTGTTTATGTTGTTTGCAGTGCTTCATGGGATTGTATCTCTTTCCCTCACTAAAGCCGTTAAAGGAATAGTTCACCCAAAAATGAAAATTATCCAATGATTTACTCGCCCCTTAAGCCATTCGAGGTGTATATGACTTTCTTCTTTCTTTCTTTCGCCATAACACAATCAGAGTTAGGCTATATTAAATAATATCCTGGCTCTTCCCAACTAATGCCACTATTCAATGCCATTACAAAGCTGGGAAGAGCCAGGATATTATTTAATATAGCTCCAATTGGGTTCAGCTGAAAGAAGAAAGTCATATACACCTAGGATGGCTTGAGGGCGAGTAAATCATGGGATAATTTTCATTTTTGGGTGAATTAACCCTTTAAGTACACAGCCTTGTGTGCCTTTTGTCTTTTTGTCTGATTTTCAAATACTTTTTTGCTTCAAATCAAAGTTTGTAATGTTTTAATTCACCTCAGAGCTGGTTAGCTTGGTTCATAGCTTATACAGCAACTCCTTAAAGAAGATGTTTTAAAAATCCCTACGGGAGAAATGATTGGGGAAAATACTTCCAGAACCAAGGCCGCTGAAAAAGTGGATGGTGGTGACTGTTGCATTCTATAAAGTTTCAAACATCTATTTAAACTTTTTTTCAAAGCTTTTCTATTTAAACATTGCAGTTTTTAATTCATTTTAATACTACTTCCTTACATGCAAATTGCAATTCTGCATCATCCTATTTGTTATTTGTCATTTCAAATTCAGTTCAAATTCACTTCTGAATGGTGCACAACACTGCCATCCATCCATCCATCCATCCATCCATCCATCCATCCCTGTCTTTTTCTTTCTCCTCTCAAACAAGCGTCTGTCATCAGGTGGTAATAATAGCACTTCTGATTGGTTTATCAGCATTTGTGATTGTGTAATAAGGAGGACTGAGATCACTCCTCCCATGAGACCGTTATATGAGAACAAGAGATGCTGATTACAAACACAGAGTAGAAGAGAGGAGAGTGCTGCCCTCAACCAAGCGTTCTCACGGAACTAAGTTCATTATAATCATACTACTTAGGCTCCGAACTTTGTAATTAACAGATTTTTGGCAACTTCATGCCACATAATAGGATGTGACTCACTGTGGATGTGTGTGTGAGAGAGAGAGGGATCGCGAGAGAAAGATGGAATGAGTTGAGGCATGTTATCAAGAATCTAAAAATGGCAGAGGGCCGTGAGTGTGATGAATGGATCTGTGGAGGAGAAAAAATGTAATTATCTTTAAAACTGACATTTCATTCTGCCATAGATCAAGCCAAATAAGAGCCTGTGACAATAATAAATACACATCACACAGTGTTGACAGAGAAAAGAGAAAGTAGGACCTCTCTTGTGCTTAATGACTTTTAGACATGTGCTGCTATTTGTAGATGTGCCGCAAAGACGCACTGCAAACACTTTTGCGTGGTTTCCATAGCGATGATGAGGGAAAGCCGGCGCCACCCTTGACCTTTGCCCCGAGAGGTCACAGATCAGAGGTTACGTTCTCGCTCAGACCACAAGTGCAGTCATCTGGAGCTGTTTCAGGTTTCCTTAAGTATGCGTCAAGTTGAGTTTTTGGAGGGGAGGCTGATTATTAGTTATTCAGATTATTAGCTTATATGTTAGGGGTGTAACGGTACACAAACATGGCGGTTTGGAACGTACCTCTGTATTGAAGTCACGGTTCGGTACGGGTTTGGTACAGTAGGGGGAGAAAACTAAACATAAAATTGCTGCTTTTTTTCTTATTTTTAATTAAACAGTGGTTTATTGAACAAATTGTATCTTGCTTTACATAAATTCAATTATAATTAACATTTTATTAAGTTTTAAAAAAAAATCTAAACTACAGGGAGCCCTTTCTTGCACATTACTATAATATTAAAAGTTACAATTAACAACAGCCCAAACTATTACATTCATTTGCTATTTATTTCTATATATAATAATCAACACAATTGCAAATAAGGCAGGTTTTGCGTTAACTTCTAAATCTAATTATAAAATAATTTTTCATTTATTTTTCTACTCCAATTCATTTTTGAAATAAAATCATTTACACAGTTACTGTCATAACTTGTTTTCATGACAAATTTATTTAAACATATATTAAATAATTAAGACATTACTAACAGGTAAATATAATGAATATATAAGCTAATATAGTGCATATATTTAGTGAAATGCTCCCCTCTAGAGTTCATTTCTCTAGCGAACTAACATGCTGTGGACACTAAATGACTTGCCTGAGGTAAATGTATCGCTAAGTGAGATATTATTCTCAAGCTGTTTTATTGATATCTTTCCGCGGTTAAAACACTGGTTGAGAGATAAACATATCTATGCATAGATCGTCTGTTGTTCTTCTTCTGCACTTTTTCCTGTTGTGGCGGTTAGCAAACAGCGTTGCATTACAGCGCGCGCCCCCTTCTGGATTGGAGTGTGGATCGCCTGTGACTGAATTCGTCGTCTGACTGTATGCACCAAACTGTGATGTCCGTATCGTGACTTGCATGTGTTTTTTTTTTTTTTTTTTAATTCATAGTGTAGTTTGTTGGTTTCATTGTGGATAAAGTTTTTTCTCCACCATTATATCACTGCGCCTTTCAGTTACTTTAAAATGAAGCAAAAACTTCAAATGGTGAAACACAAGACTTTTGCACACCATGTAGCCATGTCTAACAAAACATCTCACAGACATTTTATAGGTCTGCATGAGGAAATTTGTTGCTAAAAAACAAAGTAAATAAAAAATGAATACATGTTATTTGAAAAAGTTACCTCTGTATACAGTACAGTGTGAAAAACAGCAATGTGTTACTTTATTGTTTCTTCTGTAAAGTTGCATTGCATGTGAAACTATCTTTGGGATGCGGTCGACACTATTGTTGGGTTTCTTCAGGGTTGACGTTGTGCTGAAAGGACTCTGCAGTAGCAATAGAGTCTCGGGGTTCTGTGAGAGTTTTGGGGGTTCACCGGGGGGGAGCTGAAGAAGAGGTCTCGGGCAGGTCAAAGGTCACTGACTCTTTCATCCATCTCTGACGCTTGGCTGACAGCTGGAGAGGAGAAATTTATTAAGACATCAAAACTCTTGACAGCTGGGGTTCCACAGGATGCCATGGAGACTCGTGAGCTATGATCTCGGCTCCTGGTCTCTATATGGGCCCGATGGGGGACGGCAAGAGAGAAGCTGCTGTTTGTTCTGTGTGATTTAAAGCAGCCTGTTGCATGATCAACAACACCCACAAGACAGATAGATCTTTACAGTCTCAAATGTTTTTAGACAGAAATGATATTCAAAGGAGAACAAATAGGGATTTATGCTTATTTCTTCGGCTTAATCTTACATATGTCGGAGTTAGTAGACTGCAAATTAGATTTTTAAATGCAACTAAATTTAAATAAAGGATAAATAATAATAAAATAGAACATACATTTTTATGAAAATGATGCAATATATTCTTTATCTGTCAGTTGGTTCTGTCTCTTCTAGAACATTTGCACTACTTTTAGCTTGGAGGTTTACACTTGGCCTGCAAATACGGTCTCTTTAAAATCTCAGTTGTCTCTCTTGTGATTGAACCCGTCGTGGAGGACCGAAAAAATTCTGTCGTAGTGTCGCAGACCCTGTGTCGGTTGTTGTCCACTATGACATACTATATGAGATTAATCGATCGATTCTTGCGTCCCGACTCCCATTGTCGTTTAAGAATCACCACGACACCCTACATGAAACAGATCGTGCCAAAATGGCACAAAACCTGGCATATAACTCCTAAAAATATTTATTTATTTACAAAAGTACCGCAATAGCATTATAAAAAAAGTTGATATGGCTATTATCGCTTAAGTTTGAAAGTACCCATTTTTTGTTTGATCTAATATGAGCTATGAATGAGCAATCTCTGAGCCATAAAATTTCCTCTGGGTAATGAAGGAAGGACAGGAGCGGAAGGAATCAATCTCTCTCACCTTTTCTTCATCACTTACCTTCTGCTTTTTTTCTCGTGCCATTTATTTGTGCTGAGGGAAAGAACTGTGTTTCGTGTTCCAGCTTTTTTGGCCTCTTTTTCTCTGACATGCCTGAGTGGTTTAACCACACACCAGGCTAAAAGGAACAGGTCAGAGTTTACCTCTGCCTGAAGAGATCGGGACAACCCAACCCAGTTCCTCACCAGAGGAAACAGAGATAGAAAGAGTCCTGTGTGTGTGAGTCGAACATCATTATTGAGGTGTTGAGAGCTGTTTCTGGTCTGGATGGTGTTCTGTTCCCTCAGTTCTTTATCTCTGACTGTCTCTCTCAACGCCGACTCTCCCCCCTCTAAAAGGAGCGTGACAGAAGTGAGAGGGACGGCACCACCGTAACATTGATATAATGTTGCAGCTCGCTGACAGTCCCTTATATTAACCAGACTTAATGGACTCTCTGGAAGTCTTACAAGGGAACGACAGGAGACGTGTGGCCTCGGCTGACCTGAATTTCCCTCTCTCGTTTCAGTCAAATTCAGCTCTGATTCAGCTCTCTTAAAGGGAAAGTGCACCCATACATCACCTACTCACCCTCATGTTGCTCAAAATACATTGAATTTTATAAGCCTTTTTTTAATATTTACTGCAATTTAATTAATAGTAAAATTCCATCAGATTGAATTGAATAATCTTTATGTATTTTAATTGAATAATTGAACAATTCTTAATCAATTATTCAATTAAAATACGTAAGGATTATTTAAAAGATTCGTAACGCTTCGAAGCTTTACAAATCTTTTGTTTTGAATCAGTGGTTCAGAGTGTCAAAGTCACGTGATTTCAGTAAACGAGGCTTTGTTACATCATAAGTGTTTCGAAATTTCAATAGTTCACGTGACTTTGGCAGTTTGATACGCGATCTAAATCACTGAATCGAAACAAAAGATTCGTAAAGCTTCGAAGCTTCATGAAGCAGTGTTTTGAAATCACCCATCACTAGATATTGTTGAATAAAGTCGCTATTTTTTTTTTTTTTTTGGCACACAAAAAGTATTCTCGTCGCTTTATAATATTAAGGTTGAACCACTGTACTCACATCAGTATGTTTTTAGTACCTTTCTGTGCTTTTGAAAGTGTTAATTAACTTGCTGTCAATAGAGGCCTGACTGAGCCATTGGATTTTATCAAAAATATCTTAATTTGTGTTCTGAAGATGAACAAAGGTCTTGCGGGTGTGGAACAACATGAGGGTGAGTAATTAATGACAGGCTGTAAGAAAATAGCTGAAGCATTGAAAATCCCCATTTCCACTATCAGGGCAATAATTAAGAAGTTCCAATCAACTAAAGATGTTACAAATCTGCCTGGAAGAGGACGTGTGTCTAAATAGTCCTAATGCGCGGTGAGGAGGAAAGTTTGAGTGGCCAAAGACTCTCCAAGGATCACAGCTGGAGAATTTCAGAGATTAGTTGAGTCTTGAGTCTCAGAAAGCCTAAAAAAATGATCAAACAGCACCTACATCCCCACAAGTTGTTCGGGAGGGTTTCAAGAAAAATCCTCTGCTCTCATCCAGAAACAATCTCCAGCATATTCAGTTGTCAGACACGACTGTAACTTAAAACGGGACCGGCTTCTATGGTCAGATGAAACTAAAAAAAAGAGCTTTTTGGCAGCAAACCCACCAGATGGGTGTGGTGCACACATGGATAAAAAGTACCCCATGCCCACGGTTAAATATACTCCTGGATCTTTAATATTGTGGGCCTATTTTTCTGCTGAAGGTCCTGGACATCTTGTTCAGATACATGGTATCATGGATTCTATCAAATACCAACAGATAAAAAATCAAAACCTGACCGCTTCTGCTAGAAATCCAATAATGGACCGTGGTTGGATCTTCCATCAGGACAATAATCCAAAACAAACATCAAAACCAACACAAAAATGTGTCACTAAACACAAAATAAAGCTTCTGCCATGGTCGTCCCAGTCCCCTGACCTGAACCCTATAGAAAATGAGTGGAGTGAACTGAAGAGAAGAAGCACCAACATGGATCTGGGAATCTGAAGGATCTGGAGAGATTCTGTATGAAGGAATGGTCTCTGATCTCTTGTCAGGTGTTCTCCAAACTCAACAGGCATTATAGGAAAAGACTCAGAGCTGTTATCTTGGCAAAAGGAGGTTGCAAAAAGTATTGAATAAAAGGGTGCCAATAATCGTGGCCAATGTGTTTTGGAGAAAAACATTTATTTCATAATGTGATTTTTTTTTTCCCCCCCACTTTCAATTCTTTTCCTTCAATGAAAGGTTATATTTTTTGCTAATTTTATGAATTAAAGATCAAAAGGATAAACAATGCAGATTTATTTTTACAGTCATCTTTGATCATATTTACCAAGGGTGCCAATAATTCTGACCACCACTGTATTAGGGTATATTTTGCATGAGTCATATTGGTTACTTTTTCTGTACTCTGGCACCTTTTTTGAAACTTTTTAGCCTCCATTCATTGTCATTGGATGCAAAAGGGAGGTTTTAAAAAAAAAAAAAATCATGGAGGAAAGAAAGTCATATGTGCTGTTTTTGCATGAAAACTTTGTCGCTGCTTTAGTCATTTCCGATAATGTGGTTTGGCGTTAAGACTAGTTATAGTTTTTTAACCATCAGTGTTGGGTTTGGTATCTTGCTGGAAGTTCCGTATTGTTTTCTCTCACTCACTTTCCTTCTGCCTTTGAATTTTTCTTTTATTTTCTGTCAAGAGGGGGTTAAAAAAGACAGAGGGAGAGATAGACGTGCAGTAAGAGGAAGGGGGAACAACAAAAGACAGAAAGACAGCGAGAATAAAGGAGGTGATCGCAGAGAAAAACAGATTTGTCAGCACACAGGGAAGGTCAGTGCCCTCCTCTCAGACAGGAAAAGACGAGAGAATGAAAAGGAGCTGATGTCTAGAGAAAGAGAGAGGTTTTTAGGTGGTCTTTGATTTCTTTTCCTCATCATTCACTTCACGTTCCCTTTAAACATCCCTTTGATGTGATGACAGACGCTGTCTCTTTCTTTTTCTCTCTCTCTGTTTCTCTCTTCGCTCTCCTGTAACAATGGGCTGTGATTGCGAGGTTTTGAGTTGTAATCTTAAGCTCGTCAAACTGTAGGAGGTGTGTAGGTGGTCTTTTCTCAGTTTTAGTCCTCATTGTGATGGAATGATGGATGTAACGATGTGTAAAAAATTAACACATTAGATACTCATTTTAATACAGTGAGAAAACCTAGTGAACTACCTTAGCTAAGCTAAGGCAACGTCGTAACTGCATCGTAACTAACAATGCAATACTCTAGTAAGCATAAAGATACAGAGTACACACAAATATTATTGAACTAATTTATTTGTTCTTTTCAGAATATTGCATAAACTGTCTTCTATGCAAAGCATGCATTTACATTTTTTATTTATAATACATTTTTACATTTTTAATTTATAATACAGCATATGGGGCTGACTATCTTTTGGAGCAGAGATCCGGATTATGTCTATGATGTCCTAAAATACTTTCTAGGTAGGTAGCTCACTATGTTTTGAAACAGATCCATACTAATTTGTAACAAACAGACATCAGCGGTTAAGCATTGAATTGACCCACTGAAGCTTCAGGCACAAAGATGTTCAATATGTGTGTTTCAATATGTCGGACAATTATTTATAGTATCAGCATAAATTGAGCACATAGTATGGCATATATGACATATGTGCATATATACAGTAGTCAACATTTGAAGTGGATCAAACATGTCATCAAAGTTGTCCTAAGAAGAAGGTTTTAGAACAACTTTGGTGAAAAGTTTTGATCCACTTCAAATGTTGACTACTATTCTATTGTTTTGTACTTCGCACACTGTTTATATATAATTAGAGATGCACCGATATGAAAATTTTGGCCGATACCGATAACCGATAATTCTTTATATTTGAAAGTCGATATATTGGCTGATAAATCTAAATCCAAATTTTTATATAATTTTTGAGAGCCCGATTACAAAAACAAATGTTTCACCAATAAAAGCCATGTCCCAAGAACACAATTCTAATTTTCTCATTATAATATTATGTAGCCTATATGACAGACTTGCACTGCACATTGCACTTAACTGTATTTTCCTTTTTGAAGTGATTCCAATCATATTTCAAGCAATTCAAAACCATCACGGTGAACAGTGCGCATCTGAAGGAAATAATCCATTATTTATCGGCTTTAATATATTGGCCAAATTTTCTTATCTGGCCAATAACGATAACATAAAAAAAGAACATATATCATCCCTTTATATAATAAAACATTTTAATATTATAATTATAATAATATATAATATTTATATATAGAATATAATATATATAAACATATATTGTATTTTTACATATATATTTATAAGACTCAGCGACTTGATATTTCTAAGTTATGATGCAGTCAAATAATTAAAATAGAGTTTGAATCAGTTAATTGAAATGAGCAGTTTGAACTGATCCACAGAAATGAATCAACTTGTCTACTCAATGAGAATTTTTCGAATTACTGAAATATTTTTTACTATATTTATGTATGATTTTTACCTTTGAGGACATCCACATAGTAAACACACAGAAGTACTGATTGAGAGAACTGACCACGTGTCTCTGTGACCTCATTCCTAAAGGTCAAGAGAAACTTTCAAAGATTAAAGGTCAAAATAAGAGAGTTTATCATGTCACTGCTGCCATATTCATCATGTTGCATTGCCACAACATCATTATGCTGATGTGTATGTGTTTGTACTGTAGGTGTGTGTATTTGTTTTCCCAACAAATCGATAGAAACGTTCCCAATTCCCTGTTGTTCTCCCACTTCCTATAAACACACACACACACACATGCACAATGGAAGGTATTGCAGCTCCAGACAGTCTGTCGTCCCGCATTTCCAGAGTTTTAGATAAACAAACTAAAAATACACACCCTTGTTCATTTTTACCCTGACCCTATAAGTCACATACACACGTTATCAAAACAGAAAACTCATCCCATGATGTATCATGCTGTAAACTTATGTGACACGTTTTTGTAGGGAGTGTCAGAAATGGTTGTGCATGAAGAGTATTTATAGATTCACCTGAACTTTGTGTGTGTGTCACTACGAATGCAATGTATCATGAAATAAGTGTGTGTGCGCGCGTGTGTGTGTGTGAGGAACTCATTTGCATATCCTCCTGTGCCAAAACTTCCTGTATTTGAAAACTTTTCATGTTTAACAATATGTGCAGACCTTGCCAGACACACACTCATCTCTCTCTAATCTCTCCATTATTTTCTTTTCATGGTTGTTGCTATTAAAACCCTGTGGATTTATTAATTGCGTACGGATTTTAAAGACCCCTGCAGCCCTACAGGGTGTACGTGATTCTACCACCGATAAACGCACAGTAAATTTTGGGAAATTCCTCTCTCTGAATGCTGGAAGTTGGTGTACGTGTTCAGGGGAGCATGAAGTTCAGGTCATTTCAGGAAGTCTTGCATCAATACCTTCAAAAACCTGCCAAATCTGTTATATTAAAACAACATGCTTTGACACAATAATACCAACAACAATAATGTATATAAATAAATAATTCAGCCACACCTTTGATGAAATAAATTGTGTGTTCATGTTGAGTGTTGTTGAGGAGAGGTCAAGCTCAGGTGACATATGCCAAATTACACTGCAAAGGTGGCACAGAAGCACTTCTGAAGTGACAATTAGGTATGCTTACACAGACTATTTAATGCTGCTCAGAGGTGGCATAAATGAATTTACACAACAATTTTAACTGCATATTGTTATACTAGGGGCCGAAATGGGTCAGAGCAGGCATAATTTAGTCCGGCTTTTATGCTGCATTGCGTCTTTACACAGAATTTTGAGCAGGCACAGAGCAGCCTTAACTCAGCTTTGAGTCATAATTCACCCAAAATATATTCAGTAAAATAGCTTTGTGTGAGGAACAGACCAAAATGTTGTTATTCACTGAAAGTCTTTCAGGTGAGGAATTTATTCAGATTTGTAAATGTTTGTACTTCTCTTCCAAAACAGTGTTATTTTAGTGTTATTTATATACTATTATAGTAGAGCACATTAATCATTAAAAGATCACGATCTCGATTCAAACACTCACAAAATCTTATTCCTAAATGACAACGATTCGCCCAGTGGAACATTCAAATCTTTGTTTGTGCTGCCGCCATCCCAGAGAAAGCAGTAAGGCTATCTAGGTATGAAGCAGCTTCACAAACACCGCTTTTCAACCACACAGTATCATCATTTCCGTGTTACAAATATTCAGATTATCACAGAAGTACTGGTTTATAGTTCAGATATAAACACTGATATCTATGGAAGCGATCAAAATAGAGCAAATCACCTTTGGCGCTTTAAATAACGATTGCATCAATAGCATTGTTACACCAGTAGATGGCGACAAGTGACTGTTAAACAAATGTATTTGTCATTGAATCATTCATTTAAGAGATTTGTTCAGAAACGCTGATTCATCCACTAATGAAACAAGTATTTATGAGTGAGTCATTGAATCATTCATTCAAGATTATTTTTTTTCAAATAATTCATTCATATTAATCAAACATTTTAAACAGACTGCAGCAATTAACATTTTGTTAGAACCTCTAGTAAATGGCATGTTATTTTGTTTAGTTGTCTATTCAGAGACGTAGGAGAATCGTGATCTCTGTTTGAAACAAAAAATTATGATTGTATCCAGAATTATAGTATTTATTAATATTTTAAATTAGCCTTTCTTTTTATATATAATTTTAGTTTTTTAGTAATTTTTTGTGCTTTTGTCATTTTTATTAGTTATTTAATATTTCTATTTAGCTTTAAAAACATTTTCCTGTGTAACTAACTTCTGATTTACCAAGCAAGTTGGTTGGTTACTCCACCCAGAGAAGATTTTTATTGCTTAGAGGTTGTTTTTATAGCTCAGCAAAATTAACGGAGTTCCTAATTATGTTTCATTAAGTACCAAGTTTGTCTAAGATGATTCTTGACCAAATAGTAAGATTTTAGAGCTGTAAAATAAATGGGAATAGCAGCTCAGATCATTTGGAGAGAAATATCTGAGTTCATGTTGACATCTTGCTAAATCTGAGCAAAAATTAAGTCTCTTTTGAAACGCTACAGGAGATGCATGAGAGACTTTATTTGCTCCATTTGCTCTCCATTTAATCTCATTGCTTTCTAGGAGCAGCAGTTGAGATATTACGAAGATCTCATTTGATGTTTTTCTCTGCCTGGGTAGTTAAGATGCCAGATGAGGTCCAGTATCAAAAACTCAACATGACCATCGATATCTACTCAAGAGTTTAATGAGATTTGCTTTTGTTCGGGTTAATATTATTACTAGAGCTCGTAGGAGGCATCAGGAGATGGACGACTTCCTCTGGTAATGAGAATAGAGTTTGTTAAGGTGAAGCCGGGCTTGTATGAATCGGTTAGTGTTGTAGGCCTCAGGGTGGGGTCAAGGTCAACATGTGGAGCGAGTGAGTCATCAATCAATGTGATCCACCCGCCCTCCACATGTTTGTCATCAATCACACTGATGTGGGGTGTGGGGTGTGGGGGGGGGGGGTCAGAGGTAATTGTTAATTAGTGACTAAACCATGTAGAACAACAGATGCCAGACCATGAGACAAGAAGCCAATTGATGTTTCTTTCACGTGTGTGTGTGTGTGTGTGTGTGTGTGTGTGTGTTAGAGAGACCTTCCATGGCCTCAGGAGAGGAACCTGATCTTGATGTTTTTGTCTAAAAAAATACTAGTGCTCTGCAGACCATCATTAACACACACACACACATACACACACAAGCTTATCTAGCTATCTAAATTGAGACTTCCCATTGACTTCTGTTATTGTTAAAGGGATAGTTCATCTAAAAAGGATCTTTTAGAGTAGATTAAAAGGAAAAAAGAGAAGAGAAAAGACAGGGATGTTCAGGATGTTGTAATAAAAGTACGAGATGCTCTTGAAGTGTCTTCTGTGTGTGTGTTTGAGGATTTTGAGCAGCGGTTTTCAGTCCACCCACTGATGCAGTCCGTCTCTCATCGTGGCTCGTCCGTCTCTCAGCGTCTCACTAATGGAAAGACGTTGATTTGAGGGCTCAGAAATGTGACTGATATATCTGCTCTTCATGTCAGGGAATGCTGGAATGTGTGTTGGAAACCAGAAGACACTTTTCTTTGTCCCCTTATCTCAGAGGGTCGTGTCATATTGTGTGTTTGGATGTCTGGGAAGGATTTTTTTTTTCTACAGAAAAGCTCATTCAGTTCAGTGAAGATTAAGTCTAGTGGGAAGAGAGAATGAGAGATGATTTCCTCTTCCTTTGGTGTCTCCTGAACCTCTGGATCAATCTTAAACAGAGATTAGAGTCAGGACTGATGGTGATAATCTGTCGTGAGGTCTGTTCCCTTCTTTAGGATTAGCAGAGGAACATCTAAGAGCCTTAGGAGATCCTTGTGGTGTTTATTTTTTCCTTCGAGTTTCTGTTTCTGTATCTCTCAAGTTTTTCTTTACTCCTAGAAGGTTTCCAGCAACATTTAACCATATAAAGCATACTGTATTATATTTCATACATGAATTTCTCTAAACACTTTGCTGAACCTGTTGCACACAATCCACTACATGCCTTTCTGTCGTCTGATTGATAGTTTATACGTTCTTATCAAGTAAAAGGCATTTTAGTATAATTCTAAAAATGACCATCTTCAGGTCATGGTACATGCATCTTTTTGCTGTGAAATCTGATTTTTATAAAGTAAATGTAAGAATAACTTTTACTTTGTAATTCATATTTTAAGATGATCATTTACTGGATTTACATTATTTTTTGTTTTGTTTTGAAAAATCTTGTTAAAATGTCTCTCAATCATCATTGTATTGCATTGCATTATATGTTTTGCTCCCAAAATAAAAAGTGTAGAGCTTTGATCATAAAATTAACCATTTAAATATCATCTTACTAAGATATATTATTGACAAATATTTAGAGTAACAACTGATATGCATTTTATGCATGTAAGATCAGAATTTCATCTTACTTGTTGACCATATGATATTTCAATATATTTTTGCCAGTTTGGGTCTCTGAATAAAATTGAGGTGTTTTTGTATTAGCTTCATATTCTCACTATATCATACTATATGCTACATAAAAGCCTGATGTATCAAATATGAATCTCAACAACAAAAATGCATATACAATACATACATTTTTTAGTTTTTTTTTTTTTTTCTCTGAAGGTTCAATAAACTGTTTCATTTTTAAACAATTACATTTTTATTTCATATGTCAGGCTTTACAGGGATAAGTATGCATGAATGACTTCCGCTGTGTTTGTATTACATGTAATATTGTTAAATTCAAATAAAAAAAATAAATAAATTTGCATTGATGACTGAAATAAGTTATTAAGGGGCTGTTTACACAACACAGTTTTCAACTAAAAACTGAAAACTTTTTATGCGTTTTGGCCATTCATTTACATGACAACGGGGGGCCTTTTTGGGGGGGCCTGAACGCAAAAACAGGTTTCAAAGTTTTCGAAAATGATACCATTAATGTCTCTGTGTAAACTACAAAAACATGAATTTGTGAAAATGGTGACGTCATGTGCATATGCATTACGTGTTCACAGTGTTGGGGAGTAACTACTTACATGTAATGGAGTTACGTAATTTAATTACAAAATAAATGTAACTGTAATTAGTTACAGTTAGAAAAAATGTGTAATTAAATTATTATGAAAATGTTAAATTATTACAAAGAGGGTTACATCTGAATATTTTCTGTAAAAAGCTAGGATATGTTGAATAATATTAATTTGTTACTTTGCCTGTTTTTTGATGTGCACGATGCCTTCTGCCAAAGGCTGTTTAGTAAAGCAATTCTATTCTGATGCTTTTGATTTGGTTCTCTTGTTTGAATATGCAGTGCACCACATCTGCCAATTTCATCAATCCACATTGCCACTGAAAGCTTTAGGCTACAATCTGTCTAAGATTTGCCACCATGGCGAGTGATAAAAATGCGTTTCAGTGCTGGGAATTAGAAAAGTAATCAAATATAATTAGTTACATTACTTTAAAGGAACACTCCACTTTTTTTGAAAATAGGCTCATTTTCCAACTCCCCTAGAGTTAAACAGTTGAGTTTTACCGTTTTCGAATCCATTCAGCCGATCTCCGGGTCTGGCAGTACCACTTTTAGCATAGCTTAGCATAGTTCATTGAATCCGATTAGACCGTTAGCATCTCGCTTAAAACTGACCAAAGTGTCACAGGTGCTGTGTAGTATCATTGCGCCTGCTGCACCCATGGTACAGCAGCAAAGTTCCTTGATTATTACGCCAGAATGAGAGTATAGTTCCTAGCCATATCAGCCTAGAAAATCACAACTTTTCATTTTCCGTTCGTCTTAGTACATGATTTAACTACAGAAGAGTCAAGTTTTAAATAGGAAAAAAATTGAAACTCTTTGGTCATTTTTAAGCGAGATGCTAACGGTCTAATCAGATTCAATGAACTATGCTAAGCTATGCTAAAAGTGGTACCGCCAGACCCGGAGATCGGCTGAATGGATTCGAAAACGGTAAAACCCAACTGTTTAACTCTAGGGGAGTTGGAAAATGAGCCTATTTTCAAAAAAAGTGGAGTGTTCCTTTAATAAAGTAATTGAAATAGTTACGCTACTTATTACATTTCAATGTAATCTGTAACCTATTACATTTCCAAAGTAATCTTCCCAACACTGCGTGTTTAGTCTATAGGAGCGTAGGGTTTCTTTACAAAGTGACATCAACATCTACTGGCCTGTCTTTAGTCATTTTTGCGGATCCGTGTGAATGGGGATTGTTTTGACAATGTTGTCATCTGTATGTGAAAAATGCAAAGGAAAAACTTTTCCATTTTTAGTACATCGTAAACGTACCCTAAAATAAATGACTTCTGGGTGGCTGGAAGTCATTTATTTGACATTTATGGAATTGATCTGTTTGCATTCCCATTCATGGCTACTTTTTAAATGGTTATTAATGCAAAATAATGCTTTTTGCTATCATATGTTGTAGTTACCACATCTAGCAGCAGGAGATAACAGGGTCATGCTAACCAGCCAAACCTTGACCTCATGTTAACATCATTTCTGTTTGGTCTCTGGAGTCGGATAGACGTTTATAGTAGTGTGCCGAAGTCTAAGGCATCTTTCATCCTCCTAGTTTTCATCCATATGTACACAGACGTCTAAACACAGCGATGTGCTTGTGTGTGTTTGCACGTAAATGAGTGATAAGGATGATGAAAAATGGTGATGTTTTTCAGGCAGGAGGAGTAGGAGGACACGACACGCTAGATTATTTAAACATCATGCATTCTTTATTTATGATGTCAAAACATGTTTTACTCAAATATATGGATGGAAGAATTAAAGGTGACTGGTGCATGCTGGGAAAACACCCAGAATTCCTCATTCATCATCCTCTGGTCTGTCTCTCGCTCTCTTGACTTCACCTCCCTTTCCTGGCTTCTCTCTCCATCATAAATGCATCATTGTTTTGTGTATGGAGAACTGGCAGCTTTTCATGTTCCATCTTATATACTTTATAATCATCTCATAATTGAATCATTTAATAATGTTTTATAATAATCTGATACATACTCCAGGTACTTTGTTATCTGGGTAGCATATTTACACAGAATTAACGTCATCCTGTATCTCTCTTCTCTCGTAGTGTGTAAGGTGGGCTACTACAGGTCTCTTTCTTCGGACGCCGGCTGTCGTAAATGTCCACTGCACAGTTACTCCACGAAAGAAGGAGCCACTTCCTGTGATTGTGACAAAGGATATTACAGATCGGAGACTGATCCCGCTGCCATGCCTTGCACACGTGAGTTAAACGCAAACATACGCAGCAGTTTGAAGTGGGTGTACCATGTTTTTTGGAAACTACTATGATGGTGTTTTACATGGACCTTGGAGTACCATGTAAATGGGTATTTGAGTGACTTTTTCAAGATTTTACTTTAAAAATTATATGAATATTTTACTTAATTGGGTTAGATAATACAGTTTCCATTTAATAAGCATCTTTATTAATAAAAAAATACAAATATATTTTTTAAAAGCCAGATGTTCCTTGAGCAATCTATAGCTACATAATGTAATTTAATTAGTGCTGTCAATTGATAAAAAAAACTAATAAATCGCACATTTTTTCTGTAATTAATCGCGATTAAAAACATTGGAGTTTTTAATATATTTATATTGTAATAATTCCACAGTTACTCTCCAAATTAATGTAGAAACAACTTAAAGACAGTATATTTTAAATATTTGTTTAATGGCATCTTTTTATGAATGAAGGTCAGTATCACTGATACTAATACTGGAACCCGGTCTCTTTTTTTTAAAACATTAATTATAGACATTCAATATTACAGTATAACTAAAAGCTGTCAATTTCAACATTTATTATGCTTTAAAAATAACTTTTAATTTAAGTGAACTTAAAACAATCTTCACATAAACCCATTATAATAAATGTCATATTTACATGTTGCCTATCTAACAGACAGGAAATATACAGAAATTGAATAAAGTTATCAAACAATTTACAGTTTACATTTCAGTTTCAATTTACAATTTACACTTCTTCACTGCATAAATTATAAATTTAATATAGATTAATCCTTATTAAAGCTACAATTTTCTCTGTTACCTTTGTTCTTTGATTAACATTAATGACAGACATCACAGCGACTGGTTTATTAGGCTGCTGTCACTTTAAGAGCTGCCACTGCTGAACATGACACGGATCTGACGCACGTCTCATTTCCTCACAACACTTTAAGTTCATTTAAGATGTTATTTAACTCATTTAAGACTGTTCTTATGAGGATACTCGACAAAATGGGCATTTTGGCATAATTCTGTGTTATTGTTTGTTCAAGGGTGAAAGAGAACTTGATACTGGCGCGCGTCTTTCTGTGCACACGAGTCACACGACATTCACAGACAGCACGTTCTCGTTCGTCTTGTGGCGCTTGAATGGTTTTAAAGCATTTGCGTGAATAAGAGCGTGATCATATAATGTAACTCTAGCCAAATTATGATAGAAAAAACGGATGCTGCATTAATTGCGTTAAATATTTTTAACGCGATTTAACTGAAAAAATTAATCGCATGCGTTAACGCGCTAATTTTGACAGCACTAAATTTAATTTAAAAATTAAATTTAAATGACTTACAAAATGTCTTTTAAATGAAAAATGAGCTGAAACATATTGTCTGAAAAATTAAAATAGGCTATACAGAAATAACTAATTGAAAGCAAAAATTCTAATGTAAGTCGTGCATGGGCATGTGATTAGTTCTGTTTACATCCTTTTATGTGCAGCAGATGTTCCTCACATCAAATAAATGAATTTAAATGAGACAGTATCAGTCTCACTCTACCAGCTGTCTGTCTGTCCTCCTTCTCTCTCTTTCTCTCTCTCTCTTCCATACTAATGACCAGCTCTATCTCTTTGTAGAACAGACGCTGTTTGTCCTCTCCTTCTGTTCTTGTTTTCTCTCTCATTTCTTCTGTCTCTTTCTCTCTTATAGAAAGTTTTAGAGTACACAATACGGTACTTGCGTAAATACACACACACACACGCGCGTGCAAACTAACAAAACTGAACCTTGGTAAAAATAAAAAAAATAAAAAATGGAGCTTATACAATCAGAATTTCCATAATTCTGATTGTTTTACAATAAATATTTAAAATAAAATATATACGTAATATTTAAATTCTGATCTCTTATGTTCACCAAGGCTGCATTTATTTGATCAAAAATACAGTAAAATCAGCATTATTGTAAAATATTATTACAGATTAAAATTATTACAGATTAAAAACAGATTTTCTATTGCAATATATGTTAAAATGTAATTTATCCCTGTGATCAAAGCTGAATTTTCAGCATAATTACTCCAGTCTTCAGTGTCACATGATCCTTCAGAAATCATTCTAATATGCTGATTTGCTGCTCAAGAAACATTTCTGATTATTATCAATGTTGAAAACATTTGTGCTGCTTCATATTTTTGTGGAAACATACATATATGCAACATTGTTATTTAAAAATAAACCAATTTTCCATTATATCTCTAGCAAAATGAAATAGCAGCCTATTTTTATGTGAGGGATATCTAAAGCTTTCTTTCTCTCTGTGTTTATCGCAGGTCCTCCGTCCGCTCCACACAATCTGATATCTAATGTCAACGAGACGTCGGTGCTGTTGGAATGGAGTCCGCCGCTCTCCTCCGGAGGCCGTCAGGATCTCACCTATAACGTGGTGTGTAAGCAGTGTGTGCGAGACACGCAGAGATGCACGCTGTGCGGGGATGACGTGCGATATTCTCCGCAGCGGCTGAGTCTGCGCTCCACGCGGGTGTCCGTTCACCAGTTGCAGGCGCACACCAACTACACCTTCCAGATCTGGGCCATCAACGGGGTGTCCAAACACAACCCTAGCCTGGAGCAGGCCGTGTCCGTCACGCTCACCACCAACCAGGCTGGTAAGTGTGTGTGTCTAAACATGCTCAGATTTAATCAGGTGTCATGTTTGCATGTGATACATTGCTGGCCAAAGGTTTAGAATAATTAATATTTTTAGGGGTTCAAGCACGTAGCACTGAAACCCTTTTCCAAGGATCAGCATTCTCTCCTAAAAGTGATCAGGCAGACCAAACTATAAGTCGCAGAGACTTGAAACTTTGAGGGCTGGTAGTACTCACACCGTCTACGTCACCAAGGCTCGCCCCGATCGGCCTGACGGGGGCGCTACAGCAGTGAAAAGTACGAAATGGCTCATAACTCCTGAATCGTTAGGTGTAGGCTCAAGTTTTTTGTCAAAATTTTCGGATATTTTGGATTTTTTGAAAAACCTACTTTTGCGAACTAGTCCTAGGTTTTTTGCCCAATTGGAACCAAACCGGTGCAGCGAGATTCTCCGGAGTCTGATTGTTAATAAGTATCAAAAAAAAGTTTAAATTTTGATTCACGGTCCCTAGGGGCCGCCAAAACTTTTGAAAAGGGTGGAGCCACTTTTACTAAAATGGCTATAACTTATGAACGGAACAAAATATTTTCACTAAACTAAACGCATTCTGTGGTCGCATGAAAAAAGGTTGTGGGGACTGGCCACTTGGTGGCACTTTAACAGCAAAAAAAACATGAAAATGGCTATAACTACTTCACTGTTATTCCAATCGACTTGAAAATTGGCATGCAATGTCTTTGTCCATCTATGAGGACATTGACGTATCTCAAAAAACATGTCTGTCATCGGCCAATGAAATTTGAGCAACTATCAGACAACGTTAATAGAGGCCGATCGGAACGAAACTTGCTGGGCCTATTTTACTCATGGCCCTAAAGGGCTGTGAAAATTTTGAAAGAAATCGGCCGCTAGGTGGCGCTAACGAGTTTTATGCCTCTCTAACTACATGGTGTTTGATCATGTGACACTGAAAACTGGAGTAATGATGCTGAAAATGTAGCTTTGTATCACAGGAATAAATTACGTTTTAAAATATATTCAAATAGAAAACAGTTTTAAATTGTAATAATATTTCACAATATTACTGTTTTACTGTATTTTAGCTCAAATAAAAGCAGCCTTGGTGAGCATTAGAGACTTTTATTTTTAAAAAATCGTAATTATTCCAAACTTTCAACTGGCAGTGTACTATATTTCTTATTTAATCTTCAGTGAAAACATTTCACACAGTTCAATTTCACTCGCCTAATCACCTACGGAGAACTTCTGTATGACCTTTCTGCTCCATTACAAACACACACACATGTAGAGCGTCAAATACAGTCTATTTTGATTCATGACTGTGTGTGTGTGTGTGTGTAATTGCCGACTTGTGATATGCGGTCTGTGCTCTTGATGGTGTCTTGGGTTTCCATCGGAATAGAGCGTTAGCTGGAAATCCGGAACTTTCTGTGACAACCCAAGCCTGTAAATCAGCCTGAGGGGTCGAAGTGTGGAGTTTAGGGTGTA
The DNA here is from genome assembly GCA_039654765.1 of Mylopharyngodon piceus. Lineage (NCBI taxonomy): Eukaryota > Metazoa > Chordata > Actinopteri > Cypriniformes > Xenocyprididae > Mylopharyngodon > Mylopharyngodon piceus. Next base: position 147,688 of record JBCHWC010000125.1, read on the forward strand.
GGGTGTAGGGCGTAGTGTGGAAGGGTGGGGTTTTGTCATGCATTGACGTGCCTTTGGCTATAGAACAGAGGACCATGTGTCCTACTTAGTTGTGCAGTGGGCGGTCATGTGTGTATATTTAGAATAATTAACATATACTTCTTAATGTAGATGCTACTGACATACGTTTAATAATAGACCAAACAATATATTCCTGCTGTCGTAGTGAAAAAAGAGAAAGTCAGATAAAGAAGTTTCTGTGTAAAACCTCCTTAACCGTGGTAAAATTACTCTAACATGCTGTTTGTTGCTTTATTCATCAATATGATAAAAGAAACAAATGTTCACTTATTAAATCATTCATACATCTCTAATAATAGTAAAAACAAACAATTATTTTGTATTATAGATAACACATAATACAGCATCACTGCAGCACATAATGAGACTTTGTGACAAGATATGCAAAACCTTAAAAGTTTTTCCGTTTATTTTGAAGAAATCTTTACAATCAGTCTGATCAGTAATCAAATATTATTATAAATTTATCATTTTTTTAATTATTAAAAAATATATATTATGTAAATTCTGACTATCCCAGTATGAACTAAAGGCTTTAACAAATGCACATATAGTATGATGTTCCTAAATCATTTTCACTAAATCTTAAAGCTTGAGTGTTAACGATGATCGAGCGCAGATTCTCATCTTTCCTTTTACGTTATCTCAGCCAGACACACACACACCCACAACTCCATTACGGCCCATATCTGTCAGAGCAGACGGCATGATGGATGTGTGTTAGAGATGAGTGTGTTAGGTGCTTGAAGGGGGGCGGTGACCCCTGTGTTTTTGGCTGGAGGGGGTCGTCTCCGAGTCCCCCCGAGGGACGCCCCTAAATCACGTTTAGTCTGTCGGGACTGGCAGAAGAAGACGGATCTGTGAGATGGAAGAGGGCCACCGTCGAGCTGCTGCTACAGCTGGCAGGGGATCGAATTGTTTAACAGTCCCACACACGCTAATGCACGAAACTCTAGCTTTAGCACTTGAATTTAGGATGCTTAGATAGGCCAACTGTGCAATTTATGTACATTTTCTATGCTGATTGTGGTCTAGATATTAGGGCTGCATGATTAAATGAAGTAAAACTGGAAACGTGATATGGCTTAGCGCGATTATCAAATCGCAAAGGCTGCAATTGAATTAAATATATGCACAGCATGTTTTAAAGTGAAGCACGGCACTGTGTTCATTTAGACGCATGCAGCTCATGATCCGGTGTTTTCAGTGTCTCAGGACATCTCGGTTTACAATAAATGCTGGTCCACATAAACTCATCTCTGCATTTGCTCTGAGTTTGGGTTGTTTATAACATGTATTTGAAAATGCAACATGTGTCAAACATCTTCCCTGCTTTAGAGAAGAGAAAGAGTTGTTGTAGTAGAGTGTTGTTGCCATGCCGTCATATTACGCCAGACTGCTTCACAAATGAGGGTCAATTCAACGCTGGATTTGCACAAAAGATGAACATGACAGCACATGCTAGTCGATGAGTTGAATCAACTCCACAGCAACTACATAAATTTATCCACTAACCATTCAGAAACGTCCAGTTTCATTCTAAAAGTTGTAACTTCTTCCCGAGTCTCTCCATCAGTGTCCGACTCCGGTTTGAACAATGTAAGGCTGAACACCTTTACTTGCAATCGTCATTTTGGCTGCGTGAGATTCTCCAGCTTTGTTGTTGTTGAGCAACCGAAGCGTGAGCTGTTAAAGCTCAATGAGCAGCAGCTCATTTGCATTTAAAGGGACACGCACAAAAAAGGCATGTTTTTGATCACACCCAAATAGGGGCAAATTTGGCAAGCTATAATAAATGATCTGCGGGGTATTTTGAGCTGAAACTTCACAGACACATTCTGGGGACACCAGAGACTTATATTACATCTTGTAAAAGGGGCATTATAGGTCCCCTTTAAAGCATTTTAAATTACAATTTTTATCAGAAAAATCACAATTCGAATTTTTACAAGTTCATGCAGCCTTACAATATATGGTAAAATGTGTTAAATAGAGCTAATAGTTTACTTTACTGCTAGCTTAAAGCATCGTCATGCTAGTTTGTTGGCACTTTTTTCCATTTTCAGTCACCTTAATAAAACGTGGATGTGAAGCCAAAACTTCACGTTTTCTGAAATATTGTGTTTTAAGAGTTAGAAGTTTGTTCAATGCCAAATATGAGCAATATTAATAGTCCTGCTTGACTTAACGAACAGCCTTAATTAGCCAAAATACACAGAAGGGGATGTGTAGGACTTCGCCAAAAACAGCATTTGAATTCTGTGGAAATTTGGCAAGCTTTCTGTGGTTTTGATATCTAGAGTTGTTCTGTTTGGTAGAGGAAACTAATACATTGAGATTTTTTTTTCTTCTTCTTCTTTCACATCCCTCAGAATCCGTTTTCTTTTGCTGTTTTTCTCTTTTTCTTTATTGTGTCTCCGACTCTGTGTGATGTGTCTTTGGAAAAGCAGAAAAGACGACGCACATCTCTGATTCTGTCTGTTTGACTTTCTCACCCTCAACAAAAACAGCTTCAGGGGGGGAAAAAACAAACAGACAATAGCGGTCTTAACTCCAAGAAGAAGAAAAGGTCTCCTTGTCCTCTGGGTTTATCCTTTTCCTCTCCGTTTGTCTCTGATGTGATAAAAGAAAGACAGATGTCTCAGGAAAACCTGACAAAAGTACAATTTAGTGAACATAAACCTTTTATAAATATATTAACTCTTTCTGTCTCTCCTCAGCTCCCTCTACGGTCATGACTGTTGAGAGTAAGGACATCACCCGCCACACGCTCTCTCTGTTCTGGGATGAACCCGAGAAGCCCAACGGTGTCATACTGGAATATGAGGTTAAATACTACGAGAAGGTGAATGATGATCTTTTCTTTTCTCATATTTTAAAGCCCTCATGATGACAGAATTTTAATTTAAGGTGCACTGTTCCTTTAAGATAATGTATAGCACTGTGGACGCTGTCTGGATAAACAGGAAGTGAAGTTTTATTGGAGTTAAAATAGCCCTCAAATGCCCCCCTATTGACCTCTTACCTTCCTCTTGTCTTCCGTTCTCTGTCTCTCTCTATTTATAAATCTCAGGATCAGAATGAGAGGAGTTATCGCATCGTAAAGACGACGTCTCGTAATGCTGATATTAAAGATCTGACCCCGCTGACCTCCTACGTGTTTCACGTGCGCGCTCGCACCGCCGCGGGCTACGGAGAGTTCAGTGCCCCCTTCGAGTTCAGCACCAACACTGGTGGGTATAGAGCTCATGTTCAACAGTGTGTTTAATTGAGTTGGGATGATCTAGAATCAGATGTATTTATACTACACAAATGAAAAATATAAATATGATAGGCCTGACATTTAAAAAAGGCATACACTCTTAAAAATGGGTTGCATGATTTGGAGAAAAAAATCTAATTGCGTTTTTTTTTTTTTTTTTTCCCCTGATAAAAATTACGGTTGCATTTTAGAATGCGGTTTTTAAAAAAGGCTTGTTTGTAAGGCTGCACAATTTGGCCAGAAATGTTATAATTATTGGATGAATCATAATCATAATTATTATTATTATTATTAACAGTTTTGTTATTACTTTTATTATTATTACTAAAAATATTACACGAAATAAGTAATATTACTATTGCAATATTTCACTGTTAAATAAAAAATTGAGAATTAAAGAAAATAATAATATAATAATATTAATTTTATTTTAAAATGCAACTGTAAAATTACAACAGTAATATTTATGGATGTCTTAATTTCTTACTTTTAACACGTTAATCCATCAAGCTTTTATTTTGGAGCAAAACTGCAGGAATCCCTCAAAGCTTCTCTTTTGTTGACAATAGCTGGTTTATAAGAGCTTCTCATTAGATGTTTGGGAAGATGATTGCCGTTTTCAAATGCACGTTATAAATGACCCAAATACAGAGGTGAGTTCATGTGGACCAACATTTACTGTGAACCGAGAGCCAATTTAATGTCAATAATTTGTATATTATTATTGTTTTCTTAGAGTGTTGATTTTGCAAGTAATAACTTAAAGTATCATTTTTGTAACTTTCTTTAGAGGCAATTATGATATTTCCTGTGTTTATATATATATTTCAGTATTTTTTCCATTGTTTTCTGATGTATAATTTCTGTTTCTCCCTAATTTCCCTGCCCGAACCTGTTCAATCTTGCGTAACAACAAGTGAGCATGGCCGTTAAAGAAACAGAACAGAAATTATACATCAGAAAACAATACTGAAATATATACACTACCAGTCAAAACTTTGGAAACATTACTATTTTTAATGTTTTTGAACGAAGTCTCTTATGCTCATTAAGGCTGCATTTATTTCATAATAAATACAGAAAAAACAATAATATTGTGAAATATTATTACAATTTAAAATTATGGTTTTCTATTTTAATATACTTTAAAATATAATTTATTTCTGTGAATTTTCTGCATCATTACTCCAGTCTTCAGTGTCACATGATCCTTCAGAAATCATTGTAATATGCTGATTTATTATCAATGTTGGAAACAGTTGTGCTGCTTAATATTATTTTATAACCTGTGATACTTTTTCAGGATTCTTTGATGAATAAAAAGTTAAAAAAATATCAGCATTTATTTAAAATAGAAATCTTTTGTAACAATATACACTACCGTTCAAAAGTTTGGGGTCAGTAATTTTTTTTCTTTGTTTTTTTTGAAAGAAATTAATACTTTTATTCAGCACGGATGTGTTAAATTGATAAAAAGTGATAGTAAAGATTTATATTGTTAGAAAAGATTTATATTTTGAATAAATGCTGTTCTTTTTAACCTTTTATTCATCGATGAATCCTGAAAAAAGTATCACAGGTTCCAAAAAAATCTTAAGCAACACAACTGTTTTCAACATTGATAATAACTGAGTATCAAATCAGCATATTAGAATGATTGCTGAAGGATCATGTGACACTGAAGACTGGAGTAATGATGCTGAAAATTCAGCTTTGCATCACAGAAATAAATTATATTTTAAAGTATATTAAAATAGAAAACCATAATTTTAAATTGTAATAATATTTCACAATATTATTGTTTTTTCTGTATTTATTATTAAATAAATGCACTCTTAATGAGCATAAGAGACTTCGTTCAAAAACATTAAAAATAGTAATGTAGTAGTGTATAAAAACAGGAAGTATCAGGCTCAGGGATGCTAAAAACACTGGATCATGAGCTGCTCATGTGTAAATGAACACAGTTCTGCGCTTCACTCTGAAACATACAGCACGTGTATTTATTTAAATAAATCAATGTCTTGTGATTTGATAATTGCACTAAGCCATATCACGATTTCGGTTTTATTTTGATTAATCGTGCAGCAGTATGTTCTCTATTAGCATTATGGTTCCATTTAGAACCTTTGTGGTTCAAAAGATACTTTGTAATGACAAAGGTTCTTTAACTCCCTGGGGTCGGAGGTCGCACCGGCGATACCACCTCGGTTTTTTTCTGACCAGTGCGAAAGAGACTCAAAATACCCCATCGATTTTAGACATGCATATAAGAGTTATACATCATTCAAAACTTTTTCATACTTTCATACAGTTTTTTCATACAGTTTTTTCATAAAAAAAACTGTTGGAAACTGAGTGTAAAAGTGTACTTATTTCTTATCCTGTTGCGCCCTCTATAGGCCATGATCAGCAACTAGTCGACGTCAAGCTTAAAGCGTCATGGCAGACCATTAAAGTCGACTAGTTTGTGCAACCCCTTCTGATAACTTTTTTTAGGTTCTTCCTGTCACTTTTTTTAAAGAGTGTATATGATTGCAATGTTTGTGTCTCTCTCAGTCGCAGCTCCTGTTGTAGGAGGAGTCATGAGCTCTGCCGTGCTGCTGCTGCTGGTGGCCGGATGTGTAGTTGTTCTCCTCCTCATCCTCATCATTACCTTCATCATCACCAAAAGGTGATAGAACATCTGGTATTTTTTCAGTAACTATAGACCAGTGTTGATATTGTTAACTAAAACTACAACTATTAAAAATTAACTGAAATAAAGCTGCAATAAAATAAAATATGAGTGAATGTTAAATAAAAAAAAGTTACTAAGCTTACTAAATAATTACTAATACTGAATCATTTTGAATATTTTAATCTCAGGAGGAGCAAATACAGCAAAACTAAACAGGCTGAGGAGAAAAACCTGCAGCCAGGTAAGCAAACACCTTTCATTAGTCCACAGCTGGAACAAAAAATGAAAATTTTCCATTCTCAAGCCTTCTGTAATGTGCCAGCAGGGGTGAGAATATATGTGGACCCTTTCACCTACGAAGACCCCAACCAGGCCATCAGGGAGTTCGCTAAGGAAATCAACACCTCCTGTATCAAGATCGAGAAGGTGATCGGCATCGGTACGTTAACAAACCTTTTATGTCTTTAGCATGTCATCAAATGATGAGAGATGCTTGTAAAGGTCACTTCCTGTCTCTGTAGGTGAGTTTGGCGAGGTGTGCAGCGGTCGTCTGAAACTTCCTGGAAAGCGGGAGATCTGTGTGGCCATCAAGACGCTGAAGGCGGGGTTTACCGAGCAGCAGAGGCTGGACTTCCTGAGTGAGGCCAGTGTCATTGGCCAGTTTGACCATCCCAATATCATTCACCTGGAGGGCGTGGTCACCAAATGTAAGTCAAAGTTGACATCAAGGGCTTTTATTTGAGGTTTGACTTGCCTTAAAGGGATAGTTTATCCAGAAATGAAAATTCTCTCATCATTTACTCACCCTCATGCCATCCCCGATGTGTATGACTTTCTTTCTTCAGATAAACACAAACGAAAATTTTTCAGTCTCTGCAAGTCCATATAATGCAAGTAAATGGGTGCTGCTCGGTTGACGCTTAAAAACCAGCGATCGTATGCGTTTTTTCATATGACTGTAGATCAGAAGCGATGATTTATAGTTAAAAAAGTTAAAAATATTAGTGATGTTCTCACACACACCTATTGTTTGCTTCAGAAGATATGGATTCATCCACTGGGGTCTTATGGATTACCATCATGGATACCGTCATTACCGTTATGGATTAGCTCACCCGCTACTGCTCAAATCGGTGGGCGGGGCTAGAGAGGCAGTGATGTAGAAGTAGGCGCTGCAGAGGCGGTCTTTTGACGCACTATGATGTCATACTGAGACAAAATCTAAAATGAGTCATTTGGGCAGCTTGGTTTTAAAGGGTTAGTTCACCCAAAAAAGAAATTTCTGTCTTTAATTACTCGTTATTAGCCGTTATTTTTGTTTTGTTTTTGCGCACAAAAAGTATTCTCATCGCTTCATAACATTAAGGTTGAACCACTGCAGTCACGTCGACTATTTTAACAATGTTTTTAGTACCTTTCTGGACCTCAAAAGGCGCAATGACGTTGCTGCCTATGTGTAGTTCAGAAACCCTCGGATTTCATCAAACATATCTCAGTGTATTTCTGAAGATGAACGAAGGTCTTATGGGTTTGGGACGACACGAGGGTGAGTAATTAATGACAGAAATTTCATTTTTGGGTGAACTAACCCTTTAATAAAAGCTGTTTTTGGACTAACAAAGAAGTGTTGAGTTCTAAAACTTACAGGATATTTTGATCATTGAGGGTAAATATCATATTAAGCTACTACATTACGACCTTAAAGGAACACTCCACTTTTTTTGAAAATAGGCTCATTTTCCAACTCCCCTAGAATTAAACAGTTGAGTTTTACCGTTTTCGAATCCATTCAGCCGATCTCCGGGTCTGGCGGTACCACTTTTAGCATAGCTTAGCATAGTTCATTGAATCTGATTAGACCGTTAGCATCTTGCTTAAAAATGACCAAAGAGTTTCAATATTTTTCCTATTTAAAACTTGACTATTCTGTAGTTACATTGTGTACTAAGACCAACGGAAAATGAAAAGTTGCGATTTTCTAGGCCGATATGGCTAGGAACTATACTCTCATCCGGCGTAATAATCAAGGAACTTTGCTGCCGTACCATGGGTGCAGCAGGCGCAATGATATTACGCAGCGCCTGTGACCCCCTGCTTGCACAGGGAGCGTGCCTTGCAACCATGGAGACATTTGTGAGAGGCTCTGCGTAATATCATTGCGCCTGCTGCACCCATGGTACGGCAGCAAAGTTCCTTGATTATTACGCCGGAATGAGAGTATAGTTCCTAGCCATATTGGCCTAGAAAATCGGAACTTTTCATTTTGCATCGGTCTTAGTACACGATGTAACTACAGAAGAGTCAAGTTTTAAATAGGAAAAATATTGAAACTCTTTGGTCAGTTTTGAGCGAGATGCTAACGGTCTAATTGGATTCAATGAACTATGCTAAGCTATGCTAAAAGTGGTACCGCCAGACCCGGAGATCGGCTGAATGGATTCGAAAACGGTAAAACTCAACTGTTTAGCTCTAGGGGAGTTGGAAAATGAGCCTATTTTCAAAAAAAGTGGAGTGTTCCTTTAAGACCTTCTAGCTACTTTCTGCAACCAAACAAATGGTGCAACCAAGTAAAGTACAGAGTTAGTTAAAAACTAGCCAGTAGTTACTAAGCCTCTAGTTTGGACTTTACGTTCCAATTTAAGAACTTAAGAATGGCTGGTGCAGCCCTATCCCGAACACTACATGGTCAAAAGCCTGGGTATTAAGTAGGCTTAAACCCCCTAAAGAAACAGGCTGGTGATGTCGTTTTCCTTTTGATGTGCTAATGGTTGTGTGTGTTTATGTATGCATGTCCAGCTTATCAGTGTGTTTGCTTGCTGAGCGTGTCCTGACAAAAACTGCTGTGTGATGCACACACACTCACCCTTGTGGTCTCCAGATGGAGTGGGCCGCTCTGAAGGGCTAATGTGAGCTAAAAAGCACAGCAGACTCATTAATCACGTCGTCAGACCTAAATGTGTTTGGGGGTTAGAGTGTCACCCTATATCTCTAACCTACAGCCACTGCTGTGTGTGTGTGTGTGTGTGAAAGAGAGAAAGTTAGACTTCACACACTATACATTTAGCTTCTTATTCATCTGGCCTTTCCTTCTACTTTATTTTTTCATTTTACTTAATTTTCTAACGGTCATTTCATGTTTAACAAACTAGCAGTAGTTTTAGAATGTAATATATATATATATATATATATATATATATATTTTTTAATTAGTGCCGTCGAACGATTAATCGCATCCAAAATAAAAGTTTGTGTTTACAAAAATGTGTGTGTACTGTGTACTTAACAAAAATTATTTTATAAAAATTATAAAAAAAATTATATTTATATAATAAATAATATATAAATATAAATATATAAATATACATGTAAATATTTCTTAAATAAATACATGTCTGTGTATTTATATATACATAATAAATATACACAGTACACACATATATTATGTAAACAAACTTTTATTTTGGATGCGATTAATCGCGATTAAAGGGGGGGTGTCACACACAGTTTCTGCCAATCTCATGTTAATCTTGAGTACATAAAGAGTAACAATGAATCCTTCATATCTCCGAAAAGTCTTTAGTTTTGTCATATTTATAAAAGATGGATAGGCTAAACCGAGTCTTTCCGGAAAAAGCCGAGCTCCTGGAGGCGTGTCTGCCGTCAGTGCTGTGGGCGGAGCTAAAGAGTGCGTGCAGCTTCTGCGATGTCTGCTAGCTGTGACATCATTATAAATACAAAGGGAACAAAAGCGTCCGTGTTGTTTACATTTTATGCACTTGCGCGCCGATTGCCAACAAAACACAGACATCTGATACAGCTTTACTCACCACCCGCGATCTGCAAATCCAGCACCGGACTGGGACTTGTTTACAAAGTATTCATCACCGAAATCCCGGGAACAAACAAACATACGTGCACAACTCCGTTGCTGCCCTGGAAAAACAAACTTCATCCACTGTTCCCTTAACGCTGGGTTCTTTGGGAAGCTGAAAAAGGTAATCTTTCCCTCACAACCAAAAACACGCTCCTTTGGTGACAGGAGCTGTATCATTTCGGAGGCTTCGTCCTTCGGAGGTCGCATTTGAATGCTGAATACTTCATCAAGGATGTCATATTTAAGAAAAGTAACCGTAATAAAATTGACTGATATTCATTGTGAGGTGTAAAATACTGTAATTTCTTTCTTGCGTTGCAATCTAACGGTTATTTTTTTAAATGAGACTGCCTTGATGATGTATGCAGCCTTCAAAGGGTGCAGCCCCTGAATTGGGACACAGCCATTGTTGAAAAATCTCTCGGCTTCCGTATCCCGAACGAAACGCGTTGATGGGTGTGCTCTTGCTCTTGCTCTGGCTGATGTGTGTGCACGCTTATCAGGGAGAAGTGTCTATACAAGGAATCCCGGTCTCTTTTGACGTCGTACAGGACTCACTTGAAAAAAACCCTCCGAAACCTGTACCAAAACCGGAAGTAGTCATTTGGCACAGAAATACTCAATCATACGTCCAACTCGTGTTTTGAAACTTTGGCCATGTTTAACATGAGAATCCAACTCTTCAACAGTGTAAATAAGCCAGAATGCATGAAATAGCATTACACCCCCCCCCCTTTAATTGTTTGACAGCACTAATATATATATATAATATTTTTGTGGGTTGAATTAAAAGATTCCTTTTCACAATGTCAGAAACACAATGTCATGACATAAATTTAGATTTTTAGTTGATTTATTTAAATGTTTTTTAATATTATATATTTATTTATATATATATATATATATATATATATATATAGTGTAAATTAAAATATATAAAAATATAGATATTAAAATGTTTTAAATGTTTTACATATTAAAATATTTTTAAATATTAAAATTGTATTATTATTTTTAATGCATTAATTTTTAAAGAAATTTAAAAAATATTTTATAATATATTTGTTTGTATATGTATATGTTGATTATGATAACTATACACTACACACACACACACACACACACACATAATTGTGAATATAATTATAAGTTATTTATTTATTTTTATTTTTTGTAGTTTTATATAACAGTTTCTGTTTGTATATGTCTATGTTATTGAAATGATGTATATGTTTATTTCCCACACTCGGCTGTACATGCTGAAAGAAACTTAATGTCTTGAGCAGCAGGTGACATCAAAACCGCTGATTTATAATTCCTTAGTAAATTAAATTGGTGGAAGACATTTCTAACAGTGGATACCAGCCAGCTCTGTCAATGTTTAATTTAATTTTACCTCATAAAATGTCTCCATGAAACTATAAAGCGTCTTGCTATAAAGTCTCCTGCTTTGTGTTACAGCAGAGCTAATAGAGTTGAATACTTCATTTGCATAATGTAAATGAGTATGAAGTGAATCTAAATATGTAAATAAGGCAGTGTGGGATCTCTGGGCCTCTCGGTATCTCTCATCAATGATTCAACAGCATTTCTTTGAGATTATTTGACATATGACTTCTGGAACTCTTGTTTAATATGCAAGTTATCAGTGTTTTTGTTTTTTGAAATAATGAGTAAAATATTTATGTTTTGATGGAGATTCTAACCCATGTCTTGCAGAGTTCATTGTCAAATGTACACATAAATGTTGGCACAACCATATACGCGAAACTTGACAAAGTCAGTAAATACTTTATTAGCATTCTAATAGGGTGGGTGGAAAGGGGCGGGGCTGGGAAACTCAGACACTGAGTGGGAGGGGTCAGAGGTCACCTGCTCCTCGGGCCCTCTGGAGGAGCTGTCAGTCAAACTCGCCTCAAGGTCATCAAAAAGGCCAGCCCAACAAAGATGGCCGACAATGTGTCTGGTCGAGCTTTATTTACCGCACTTCCTCTATAGGAAAGGAGCATTGGCTGCGTGTCAATCAACCGGCCTGTGAGTGTGTGTGTTGATTCTGTTTGAATAACTGATATTCATGTTCTGTGACCAGTGTTTACATCTCGTTGGCTGACACTGAGTTTTATGCGATGTATGAGAAGTTTCAAGAAACGGTGTTGCATACACCCAATGCATCTCTGGCATTCAAATACTGTCAGTGGGAAAGTTTTCGTGCTTGTTACAGATTAATAGATTTACATGAATTCAATTAGCAGACGCCTTTATTCAAAGCAACTTACAAATAAGGAATACCAAAAAATGATTCATCCTAAGAAGGCATAAACATGATATATTACAAAACTCCACCATTGTTCAGGCTAGATTTGTTGTGTTTTTTTCTTTTTTTCTTTACAGAAACAGGAATTTATTATAATTTGTGAAGTTTAATTGTTCTCTTTTTGTCTCTCTCTTCAATTGCAGGCAAGCCAGTTATGATTATCACCGAGTATATGGAGAACGGTTCACTGGACATGTTTCTCAGAGTAAGATTGATCTATCTATCTATCTATCTATACATCCATTGTATATATTCTATCTATAGATAGATATGATAGATAGACACAGACACACACACACATACTCTAATATATATATTAGAAGATGATAAAATTCTACTTCTGAAATGTCTGCATTGTTACGGCAGGTGCTTAACTGACCCATGCTAACTAGCCAAACTTCACAAGCAACTGATTTGGTCACTTGCCAGAACATTTACCTTTCAGTGTGAAAAAAAAAAAAAAAAAATTGATGCAGGACATTTTGCGCTTGGTAAATAAAATAGTGTAATCCCAAACTTGCGTTTCTCCCCACTCCTAAATGATAAGAACAATCAGGATTAGAAACTTGTCAGGGTGTCCCTATTCAGGTCTGATATGTTCCTTCCTCTTTCAGAAGAATGACGGCCGCTTCACCGTTATTCAGCTGGTGGGCATCCTGAGAGGAATCGCGTCCGGTATGAAATATCTATCCGACATGAGTTACGTTCACAGGGACCTCGCAGCACGGAACATCCTAGTTAACAGCAACCTGGTGTGCAAAGTCTCCGATTTTGGGATGTCCAGAGTCCTTGAAGATGAACCAGAAGGAGCGTATACTACCAGGGTAAGAGTGTTTACATTTCAATCAGCCAATCAGAATCCATCCTGCTTTAAAGATGCATGGTGTGGACGCTAATATCGTTATCGTTATTGTTCCTGGTGTAAACGGGCCTCAATTCTGTTCAGAATTAGATTTTAGCATTGCCAATAACATGAACCTGTCAATCACAGGGAGGGAAGATTCCCATCCGATGGACAGCTCCTGAAGCCATCACATACAGGAAGTTCACCTCAGCCAGTGATGTGTGGAGTTACGGCGTCGTCATGTGGGAAGTGATGTCATATGGTGAACGGCCATATTGGGACATGAGCAACCAAGATGTAAGTGGCACTGCACCACAAATCTAATTAATTACAAGAGCTTGTCATGCCTTCAGCGCTGGCGTTCCCATGGTACACTTTGCAAAGTATTAATACTTGGCTTTATCGTGCTATTGTGTGCCATGCCAAGTTATACAAACCAACTGAATGCAGTAGTTCAGCACTCATTTCCTCTCCCCTGTTTCCTAGGTGATAAAGGCAATAGAGGAAGGCTACCGGTTGCCGCCGCCCATGGAGTGTCCGCTGGCTCTGCATCAGCTCATGCTGGAGTGCTGGATGAGGGAACGTGCAGACAGACCCAAATTCAGCCAGATAGTCAACATGCTGGACAAACTCATACGCAATCCTGCCACGCTCAAGAGGACTGCAGGAGACGCCAGCAGGTGCACATCAACACTTACAGACAGTGCCAGTCCTAGACTTCTGGGAGCCCTAAGCAAAACTTTTAAGGGGCCCCTATCAGTGCGTTCATAAAAACCCCAAAATGATCCCCAACCCCTTAGTCTGCTCTTTCATAGCAGTTTCACTGTCAACAAACAACAGTGAGTTGAAATAATAATACAATAAAATTTTTTTTTACAAACAACAGGGACAAAAACAATAGAAAAAAGAGACAAATGAAATAAGTTATTCAGTTAAGAGCAGTGAATGACTCGCATTTTCTTTTGTTTGATTAGCATTAAATGATAGACAGCAGCAGGTTTATTAGGCTGCTGTCACTTTAAGACCGAATGCACAGATCTAATATACTGACAAGCATTCGATTACCTTCCCGACTGTTTATGTTCACTAAAAACTGAATGTGTTTAAGTGAAAGCGCACAGAAACCCGACTTCACAGCTCAATACTCTTTTAACTCTTTTTTTTTTTTTTTAAGTATTGAGCAACTCAGGCAGGAGAATGTATATTACGACAGTAAAATGATTTGACTGTTATGTAGGAAGGGCGACAGCATACTGCTTTAAAGGAAAGGAACAGAATGCGCCATTGTGTTTTCATAATCGTTGGAAGCCAAAATCACAAACGAAAGTAAAATTCTATTAATCGCACAGCCCTAGGCATTAAATCAAGAGCATGGGGCCCCCTGGTGGTTCAGGTTTTTGCTATTTTGGGTATATTTTGGTACAAATCTTAAAATATGTGTTTGGCATTTATAGATACTTAAGAAAAATTCCCTAATGAACATTTATTAGGGTCATCTATTCATCTGGGAAGACATAAATTTGATCTCAACAGGAAGCTACTTATAATTGCTGTACACTAACCCAAGGACTGCAAAATACTCACTTTGCAAAAATGCTCAATTTCATGTGCCATTGCCTTCCAAAATGATTCAGAAAATGCATTTTATTTAACTTATAGTTAAACCCTTAATGAGCAACAATTTAAAGAGAACCTGGTTAGCAGTATGTAATGGGACCATGTTTTAGCAATGCAAATGTTTGGAAATTAAAACTTTTATTCAGAAAAGATGCATTAAATTGATCAAAGGTGACAGTAAAGACATTTTATTTCAAATAAATGCTTGCCTGTTTTTTTTTTGTTTTTTTTTACTTTGTTCATCAAAGAATCCTAAAAAAAATTTATGAAATCCGCACAAAAATTATGAATCAGCACAACTGTTTTCAACATTGATAATAATCAGAAATGAGCAGCAAATCAGCATATTAGAATGATTTCTGAAGGATCATGTGACACTGAAGACTGGAGTAATGATACTGGAAATTCAGCTTTGATCACAGGAATAAATTACATTTTAACATATATTCAAATAGAAAAGAGTTCATTTAAATTTGTAATAATATTTCACATTTTTTTTAATCAAATTAATGACCATAAATGAGACTCTTACTGACCATAAACTTCTGAACAGTAGTGTATGTTTCTGGCTTAACCTTAAAATATTCCTTTATAAAGTTTAATCAAGTTTTGCTGTTCTTCTAATAGGCATTTTTAGACATGTAATCTCTATGAGAGTAGCAAAACATGCAAACTCATGCAAACACACATAACGGCACATATATAAACACACATAAATTGTGGCAAGTTCATGTTCTCTGCAATAAAATATATTTTTAATGTTGTCGCCCTCAGGCCCCACCCATCCATGCTTCACCATGCCCCGTCTGAAGGCTCCGCCCCCTCTTTAGGTTCTGTGGACGAATGGTTGAAAATCATTGGACTGGAGCAATACAGAGAAAACTTCATCACAGCAGGATACTGCAGCTTAGAGAGCGTCATACCCATGAGTCATGAGTGAGCAACACAACACATTACACACCTAATTACACACACATCCTGATGAGCTTGAAGATGACTTTAGCTTACCAAAAATCCCCTGTGCTGCTCTTTTACAGGGATCTGGCCAAAATGGGAATCTCATGCAGTGCACATCAGAGGAAGATCCTGAGCAGCGTGCAGGATTTATTGTCTGGATTGCATCAGAGACAAGACAAAAAGATTCCTGTCTGATCTGTGACGAAGGGGAAAAAACAATGCATCATGTTGGTTAGCATGAATTACAAGAGGGACGGAATATTTCACATCACTCTTGCACTTTAATGGAATATGAATGGTATGAAGATCAGAATGAATGAGCTAAACTGCACTTTTCGAGGAATTTTCTTCCCGATTGTCTAAGGATTTTTAAACTGGCCTTTTGCCGACAATTAAAATGACTTAATACGTCTCTCCGGATGAGATGTTTCTGCCCTCTTGATCCAGGCAGCGAGGCAGTGTTTTTTGACAGGAGAAAGTTCGGGAAGTGTCCTCCTTGTGTAAGTGGAAAGAACCATTTAAACTAAGTGCAAACAGACTACGACGCTTTTCTCCTCAGGATCTTTTCAGGATGGCCGCTCGTCATCGGCAGGAAGGAATTGTTCCCTGTGGATCAGATTTGAACGTTATATTCAAACGGATCTTTTGCCTCGGGAGATTTTGAGCCATTGTAAACTAATCTAACAGACCTTTTGGACGGTGTGTGTTTGTTTTATGAAGGCCAGATGGAGCTTTCAGAGACATTGCTGAATGGAAAATTATATTGCTTTATTTGTTGAAAAAAAAAATAAAATAAAATAAAGGGAATGAGAAGATAGATCCAGATAAGATTTAGTCTCGAGTTACTCATGTTCCGTGTATCCAATCTTTGCATTTTTAAAGTAGTAAAGTAAATGACTTAATCTGACGACTCTTCCTGGTTTCTTTCTGTCAATCCTTCAGTCTTGCTTTTTTCCCTCTTTTCAGTTTTTTATTTAATTTACTTCCATGTCTCTAGCTTTTGAGTACCATTGAATCTACAACCGCAAATAATTAAATCTCTGTAATTTGATAAAATGTTCGAAACTGCTGAATTAAATCATTGCAAGAATTTCATAGTCACAGATCTATTTTTTGAAACTTTTTTCACTGTACATAATCTAGGATTTTGTATGTACATATGATAGTTTTTAATTGTTTTTCTTCATGATGTACATAATACCAGCAGTCGTTTCCATGTACAGCTTCTGAGTTCCAACATTTTCTTCCTTTTTTTTCCCATGACATTTGCAAAAATATGTTAACGGATGTATTTAATTTTCACAGTGAGCATAATATTCATGTTGCAGTAAATTTAACATTGTAAAACAGCAGTACATTTAAGAACGGTTTGGTAACAGGTTAAGGAATCTTAATTTCACATTTTCTGTATTTACACCTTTAGGTGCACCTAACTTATGAGCTTTATTTATTACCTTTTTGTATCTAGTTCATAAAATAAAGTTTCAAAGAAATTGTTTGTAGTTGGCACTCTATATGTATCCAGAATGAAAATGCATATTCATTATCCAGCATCCACATATCTCCACATAACCCTTTCCATTAAGTTCATGTTGTTACTCTTCATACTGTAAGCACATTTTGCAATGATATTAGTATTAATGCATTTTATGAGTTATCCCACTCTTTTTTTAAAGGGTTATCTTAAACGTTGTGTTCTTCTGTTTTTATGATGACTTGTCCACTATCATGGAGAGCACATTCAAGTCTGTCTCTTCCAAATCATTCTCAAGCAGATCAAGCTCTTTCAGGTGGGATGGCTTTGATTTCAGAGCTTCGGTCAGTGCCGCCACACCTTCATGTGTAACATTACAGTTGGACAACCTGAAGAGAGCAGAGTGAATTTTCAGACAGTGGAAAAGTTAACCAATAATGGTATAAATGGTTTAGTTTTTGTGGAAATCTGATTAGGTTTCACATCTTTTACCTCAGCTTCTCTAGTTTGCAGTGAGGATTCTGCAGTCCGACACATAGCTTCTTCACACCTGAGTCTTGTAGATCATTAATACTCAGATCCAGATCTGTCAGACTGGAGGTCTTTGAGCTGAGAGCTGAAGCCAGAGCAGTGCAGCTTTTCTCTGTGATTCCACATTTGTCCAACCTGAGAAAGAAATTCATTGTAACATATGCTTCGTTTTCCAGCTTTATCAAAAACCATGCACTGATTGCTATATATTAACCTCAGTGTTTTTAGTCTACAGTTTTGATCATGAAGAACTGCAGACAGCAGCTCCACTCCCTGATCTCCAGGTCTGTTGTTGCCCAGGTCCAGCTCTCTCAGATGAGCGTTTGACCTCAGAGCTGAAGACAGACATTCAAAACCTTCCGCGTTGATTTTGCAAGTTGAAAGTCTATAACAAAAAAGTCAAATGTTATCAATTATACAAATTATAGTACAAAATATTACTTTAAATGAATAGTTCACCCAAAATAATAATATCTAAATATATTTAAATGAACCTCAAAACAGTAGTATCAAAAGTAGACCACATTAATAACATTTAACTGATATGTAATTTTAAACATGACAAAAAGTTTAAGTCAGTATTTAGTGAGTCTGCTGTTGCTTTTTAATACATTCCGAAATCACAACCACATTTTGATAGCGTCAATGACGTCGATTCTACATAAGTGCGTCCAAAGGCGCCATTTTAACTGACGCGATCGCAGAGTATGTTTGACAGCAAGAGGGTAAAGAATCAATAATGACCTAAATTTCACGTCGTTCTTCAGATAAAGTTATCTAATGGCTTTAGAAGACTTGAAATATTGCCTACCAGTCATATGGGGTGCTTTTATGAAACATTTTGGTCTTTTTTGAGCGTGACATTTAAA
Source organism: Mylopharyngodon piceus (assembly GCA_039654765.1). Lineage (NCBI taxonomy): Eukaryota > Metazoa > Chordata > Actinopteri > Cypriniformes > Xenocyprididae > Mylopharyngodon > Mylopharyngodon piceus. The sequence continues at coordinate 166,170 of JBCHWC010000125.1, forward strand.
ACAATCACCAACTGTCATTTTATGAAAACGCTGCCTAATGAAATCTTTTTGATTTCGCTGAAAAAATAAATCTGCATCCTAATGATGGTGAGTAAATAATTTTAATTTTTGGGTTATTTAAAAGTTAACATGAATTTTACTGGTATATCATTCCCAAGAATTTCCCCTCATAATAACTTTCTCCACCTCTTAAACAACTTCCCTTTAAACTGACATCACCAAGGCCTTATTTTTATTTTTGAACCCCTTTTTTTGCCTTCTAATGAATTTCCAATGGATAAAATAAAGTCCAACCTTACTTTTCCCATTGATGAATAGCCTGATTCAGTAGAAAATTGTTTTATGTTGATATTCAATGTGACAAATGGAAGTGTTGCAACGGTAGCTTTAGGGCATGTCTTCTCTGCATTGACTGTTTATATTGCATAACACTTTTTAAATCAATCAGTAATTCAGATAAAGGTACTACTAAAAACGTAAAACAACGTAACTATTAAGTTTGTTGTAACTCACTTTAGTGTTTCCAATGCACACTGAACTTTCTCCAGAGCAGCACAGAGATGTTTCACTCCAGAGTCTCCTATGTTGTTCCAGCACCTTCAGATGAGAAGGATTTAAACTGAAAGCTGAGCTCAGGAAAACACATCCTGCTTCTGTTACTCCACATTTCTTCAGACTACAGATAGAAGAGAAAATAGTCTAATTTCAGTCTTCATTATCATTCTAAATGAGAAGATATCATTTAAAGTATGCAAATACTATCTATGCATTTGTAAACCTAGGATAAATGTACTATATCTGGAGCTTAGAGAGTAAACCTACTTGAGTGATTCCAGCCTACACTTTGTATCCTGTAGTCCAGCAGTAGGAAGAATGACAAAATTAAGATCGGGATCACACTCATCAGAACCCAGACTCCTCCTGACAATGGATTCATTTGTTTGATTAAAACCTTTAAATGTAAAGATGGCTTGTATAGATATATTGTTTTTGTGTTTTGGTTAACTGAAAACTTATACATTAATTTTTTTAAGTCGTAGTGTGATCTTTTCAGTCCAATACAGAGTACTTCCACTCCAGAGTCCTGCAGGTTGTTGTGGCTCAAGTCCAGCTCTCTGAGATTAGATATTGATGGAAGAACAGCAGAAAGCACCGCACAGCCTTTTTCTGTGATATTACAGTCATGCATCCTGCCAGTACAAATATATTAATAGCATTAGCTGTTTAGACTAAGGTAGATGCTATTTACTGTGTATATAATGGTAGATACTGTTGTATCAAGTATAAATGGCATGAAATAGCATCTTGAAATAGTGGTTTACAAAAAATAGAAGTTATGTGCTATATGTAATAAAGTTAATATCTGATATTCTTTTTATTTCACTTCATATCATTGACTTCATGCAAACAAGCAACTAAATGTTCTCACCAGATTTTTTTTGACAACTTGATCACAGGAAGCAACCAGAATACAGCTGTGTCCGATCTTCCGTATTTACAAAGTTCAAACTCATTGAACTTCTCATTTGATGTCATTAAGATGTACACCAGAGCTGACCAGAGATCTGGGGAAAGAGTATCGCTGTTTATTTTTCCAGAGGTCAGGTAGCTTTGGATTTCAGTAATGAGGGAATGATCATTGAGTTCATTCAGACAGTGAAATAAAACAAGAGTCATTTCTGAGCAAGGGATTGTTTTTATCGTTTGCTTGAGATACTCAATAGTTTTCTTTCTTTCCAGGGAACTTCCTGTCTTTTTCACCAAAAGCCTTTTTAGGAGGTTGTGATTCGACTCCAGTGAAAGTCCCATGAGGAAGCGAAGGAAAAGGTCGAGATGTCCATTCATAATTTCTAAAGATTTTTTAACTGCACATTTGTGTAAACTCAACATTGTCACAGGCGCTTCAGATTCACATGCTTCAAGCACATTTTTGCCACTGTTGTGGAAGGAGAGATGCACATATAGAGCTGCTAGATGTTCCTGAACGCTCAGATGAACAAAGCAGAAGACTTTCCCCTGATACCAGCCAAACTCCTCTCTGAAGATCTGAGTGCACAATCCTGAGTACACTGATGCTTCTGTCACATCAATGCCACACTCTCTCAGGTCTTCCTCATAGAAGATCACATTGCCTCTTTCCAGTTGCTCGTATGCCAGTTTCCCTAGTTTGAAAATCATCTCTTTATCTTTGTCCTCCTCCTCAGTATACTTTTTATCTTTGATGCTAATCTGTGCCATCAGAAAGTGTGTGTACATTTGAGTGAGAGTCTTGGGAATCTCTCCACTCTCTGCTTCGCTCATCATCTTCTCTAGAACAGCGGCTGAGATCCAGCAGAACACTGGGATGTGGCACATGATGTCGAGGCTCCTTGATGACTTCAGGTGTGAGATGATTGTATTGGCCAGACTCTGATCACTGATTCTCTTCCTGAAGTATTCCTCCTTCTGTGGCTCATTGAAGCCTCGTACCTCTGTCACTCGATGGACACACTCAGAGGGGACGAGATCAGCTGCTGCTGGTCTGGAGGTGATCCAGATGAGAGCAGAGGGAAGCAGATTCCCCACAATGAGGTTCATCAGCAGCACGTCCACTGAGGCTGATTCAGTCACATCACACAACCTCACATCGCTCTGAAAATCCAGAGACAGACGACACTCGTCCAGACCATCAAAGATGAACAACACTTTATATTTGTCACTGGATATTTCCATTTCTTTTGTTTCAGGGAAAAAGACATGAAGAAGATCTGAAAGACTGAGTGTTTTGTCCTTCATCAAATTGAGCTCTCTGAAAGGAAGTGGAAATATGAGCTGGACGTCCTGATTTTCTTTCCCTTCAGCCCAGTCCAGGATGAACTTCTGCGCAGAGACTGTTTTTCCAATGCCAGCGACTCCCTTTGTCAGCACAGTTCTGATGGGTTTGTCTTGTCCAGGTAAAGGTCTAAAGATGTCATTGCATTTGATTGGTATTGTTGCTCCTTCTGCAGCCTTCAATGATTTTTCTATCCTTTTAATTTCATGTTCATTACTGATCTCTCCATTCCCACCCTCTGTGATGTAGAGCTCTGTGTAGATCTCATTCAGGAGTGTTGGGTTTCCCTGCTTTGCAAATCCTTCAAAAATGTACCGATGCTTCTTTTTTATGTGTGATTTTAACCTTTGAATCTTGACTTGATGTGTTTCTGAATCATGTCTGTTGAAAATATATAGGTTAGTAGCAATTACTATGCACAAATTCAGACATTATAAATGAGTCTTGATACATTTAACCTACTGATTTCCCATGCATCTTCCAGGAAGGCTGTCATTCTTCTCAGCGTCTTGACTTGATTTTCTGTGTAAGTCCCTTAATATAGACAAAAAAAGTTTAATATCAGTCACTTATCTTCACTGAATTTACTAGAAATGGTGCCAATCCTAACTCTTTCATACATTACCAGCTTTCAGAGGAGACCATCTTATCTTGTCTTACTCATTCTCTTGTTTTTTTTTTTTGTTTGTTTGTTTTTTTTTTGTTTGTTTTGTTCTGTCAAGTCAGTGTAAAGTACTCTGATGCTTTCTCATTCTTACCATGCTTTAAGTATTTGTCTGTTTGAAAATTATAGAGACTTTGTGTGCGATATAACATTCACTTTGGTGAAGTAAAATAAATGAGTCTTTATCATAGACTGTTACCTCAGTGTCAGTGGAGGTGATTTGTTCACTACAGTCACGTTGACTATTATAACAATGTCTTTAGTACCTTTCTGGACCTTAAAAAGTGGTGGTTAAATTGCTGTCTATGGACAAGTCAGATACCTCTCGGATTTCATCAAAATATCTTAATTTGTGTTCCGAAGATGAACGAAAGTCTTACAGCTGTGAAACGACATGAGGGTGAGTAATTAATGACAAAATTTTAATTTTTGGGTGAACTAATCCTTTAACAGCAAATCATTAAGAAGAAGAAGTGATCAGAAAATTATTATAAACTCCGTCCTCCTTATGAATGTACCTTCTACCACAGCACTGCTTAGCATAAATCTTTGGCATAAATCGTCATTACCTTGTTTCCATTGGAGCTGATCCATTTTTCAGTTGAATTGGTATTTGCATGGATCGGTCACTCTTCATGGACAAAACACTAGGGCCAGAAGAGTCTGATCTCTCCATCAAACTGCAGCAGTAAACAAGACTATGTTATGCTATATTATGTAAATTAAGGTTAATGTTATCAAGTGACATTACAGCTCAAATAACAAGCACATTTTACTGAAGAAAAATGCACTTTTTTTGCTTTTAAGTAATCCATCCTCTTGCCTAAGCAATAAACTATTACTTTTTAAAATTTTGTTTACATGCCACATATGCTGTCTCCATTGATATAATGTTAAGTAGGGCCAATAACCCTTAACATTTCTTGCATTTCAGCACTTCTAAATAGCACATTTTTATAGAGCACGAGTAAACAGAAAATGTCTGCATGTTTCATTATTTGGTTAAAATATTCATTAAATGGTGATTTATAAAACTTGAAATGAGGTAAAAAAATAAAAAACAAAAAAATAATAATCTTTAGCATAAATTGTCCTTACCTTTTATCTATTAGAGCTGATCCATTTTTCAGTTGAATTGGTATTTGCATGGATCGGTCACTCTTCATGGACAAAACACTAGGGCCAGAAGAGTCTGATCTCTCCATCAAACTGCAGCAGGGAACACAAGATTATGTTATATTATAAAAATATAACATAACTATATTATATAAATATAGCATTTGGGTGCAGTCGTGGCCTAATGGTTAGAGAGTAAGACTGGTGGCCTGAAGGTTGTGGGTTCGAGTCTCAATACCGGCAGGAAATGACTGAGGTGCCCTTGAGCAAGGCACCTTAACCCCCAATCACTCCTCGGGCGCCGCAACAAAAATGGCTGCTCACTGCTCCAGGTGTCCACGGTTTGCAGTGTGTGTGTGTTTACTACTCACTTCTCCTAATGTAGGTGCACTAACTTGGATGGGTTAAATACAGAGGACTAATTCTGAGTATGGGTTACCATACTTGACTTTCACTTTCACTTAAGGTTAATGTTAACAGGCTTCATGTGACATTACAGCTCAAATAGCAAGCACATTTTACTGAAGAAAACTTCACTTTTCTGCTTTTAAGTAATCCATTGATATAAAGTTAAGTAGTCAATAACCCTTAACATTTCTTACATTTCAGCATTTCTAAATAGTACATTATTTTAGTACACAAGTATACAGAAAGTGTCTGCGTGTTTTTTAATTTGGTTCAAATATTTACTGACACTGTAATGGTGATTACAAAACTTAAAATGATAAAATATAATAACAAAAAGTACCTTAGTTGTTGTTGATGTGTTTTATTACTTAAGTGAATTGGCATTTGCATTGATCTGTCACTCCTCATAGACAAAACACTGGGCGCAGGTGAATCAGATCTCTCCTGATCAAAACTGTCAAATGCAACATTCAACATTACATCAAGATTAGGTGTCAGTGTAATTAGAATTAAATGTAATTGTTAAATAATTTAGAATTTAATCACAGCTAGTATCTAGACATATGATAACAGTACAATCTCTCCTCATATTAATCCTCTCTTCTTTTAACCAAACTTGAACATTGATCCGTCACTATCATATTTCTCCGAACATACAAATTGATACATGTACAAAAACAGTAATTATGTTTTTCTCACCCATTCAATCCACTGAAAGATGTGCAGGAATCAGTGCCATCTTTAGCATTTATTAGAGACATGCTGTTTGTCTGTCTCACGTTTGTTTGTTTTTTATAACATAATCAGGAGAAATGTTTTATGTTTAAAGTTTTTGTAACATAGAATGCTGGAAAAGTGAAAGAAACATTTTGTTAATTTTTTTATTTTATTTTTTTTACATTTTTTTAAGAACTGGTTTTACTAGTCTTTTTTTCATGCAGTTGAGTCTGAAGTGTAACATAGGTCAGTTACCTAACAATATTTGCCTAAACATAAGTATAGAAATATAGTTTGTGATCATTCAATATGATGTGTTCAACTTCCCAGAGAAAGCATAAAGATTATTCATGTTTTTTAACAACTCAACATTTTGTGAGATTCTGCAAATAATATAATTGAAAACTTGATCATTCTTCAAATCATTGTCAGGTGTATTTTAGCTCTAACTCAAGAGGATTCATGCAGTGGTACTTACATTGGGTCTTCTGAATACAACCTGCTGGTCCTTGTGAATCAGTCGAACTGAATGATGTTTTTTTGTTGTGTCATGAATAACCTGCTCCTCCACATATAATCATGTTGTGGCATCAAGGAAGTTGGCAACGGCCTATAGTCTCAGTCTTGGGCGTTACTCCCACTAACTGCCTGATGCTAATTGCATGCAAAAATGGAAAGCACAAGCAGCTTCTCAATATAATATGTTCTAATCTAATTGTCTTGTTATGCGCAACCCGAATAAGTGCACATGTGGCACAACAGTCTGCCTGGAAACAAATTCATGTTTACAAGGTACCAGCTTTTGAAAATAATTAGTGGATTTGGCAAATTTTGAAAGGTTAGTTACATCAAATCTTTGAAGGATATTCTGTGATGTTCTCGTTTGAGGCACTCTGTAACAAGTAGATTAGATGATCACAAATAGAACCACCATTATTTGAAATCCCCCACCCCCTTTATCTTTTGTCTTTTTTTCCTTCTTATTTATTTATTTTACACATATCCTAATACTTAAAATGATAGTTCAACCCAAAATGAATATTGCCATCATCTACTCACCACCATCATGTCACCTGAAACCTGATTGGAGAATGTAGTTTGTTCAGTGAACCTGCATGCCCTAGATGTAGCTTTCTCTTCTCGTCTGGTTTATTTATATTCTTTCTAATTGTATTTCTCTTCCTGGCTTTGACTTTCTGCCTTTTAATTACAGTTTCAGATTTTCTCTTGACCCCTTGTCATTCAGATCTCTATTGTTGAATCATCAACCTTGTGAGTTCCTAAATGCACTTTTCACAGCAAGGGTAAAATTGTCAGACAATAACCATACTATCCAAACTTTCAGTTCATACAAAATGTGATTTGTCTTTATCTTAAGATAGATTACATCATGATTTGATTTGCAAAACCTTCTTAATACATTTTTTCAATATATAGTACAGTTGATACAGTTTTACAATTTTGTGATTACTACTCAATGTTTAAACCTTGAGTATTTATTTCTAGAATTATCTTAAGGATTGGAGTTTTTTTAATGACTTGTCCAGGATCATGGAGAGCACATTCAAGTCTGACTCTTCCAGATCATTCTCAAGCAGATCGAGCTCTTTCAGCTGGTTGGGATTTGATTTCAGAGCTTCTGTCAGTGCCTTTACACCTTCATGTGTAACATTACAGTTGGACAACCTGAAGAGAGAAGAGTGGATTTGCAAGCACAGGTATTACTTCTTAGTTTAACAGTTGATTAATCTGTTTTTAATGGTTTTGGATCTGAGATTGCACTACATAAGATTTTTCCTGACATTTACCTCAGCTTCTCTAGTTTACAGTGAGAATTCTGCAGTCCGACACATAGCTTCTTCACACCTGAGTCTTGTAGATCATTAATACTCAGATCCAGATCTGTCAGACTGGAGGTCTTTGAGCTGAGAGCTGAAGCCAGAGCAGTGCAACTTTTCTCTGTGATTCCACATTTTTCCAACCTGAGAAAGAAATTCATTATAATATACTCTGTTCCAAATTCAAATATAAATGTGTTCACTGATTTCTATATCTTAACCTCAATGTTTTCAGTCTACAGTTTGGATCATGAAGAACTGCAGACAGCAGCTCCACTCCCTGATCTCCAGGTCTGTTGTTGCCCAGGTCCAGCTCTCTCAGAGGAGTGTTTGACCTCAGAGCTGAAGTAAGAGATCCAAAGCCTTCTGTTTTAAATTTGCAACATGAAAGCCTATCGAAAGAAAGTACAAACATTCTTAACTCTAGAAATTCCACTGTATTTGATTGATTTGATACAGTCATATAGGTGTTAATTGTCCTACAAGGCTGTAAACAGTAAATTTAGTCGCACCAAGAAACTTCCAAGGGAAAGCAGTCTTGTAAGGAGTTGTGTGTTGTTTGTTTGTTCATTTGCTTGTTTTCCGATGTCTGTGATGTTTATGTCCCTGTTATTTATGTATTTTTACATAAGCTGTAATTTATTAACAAAACACAAATTGCCCATGGAGCAATATTGTTTAATGGTGAATCTACAACTATTAATAATTATCTTGCCTCAGTATCTGCAGTTTACAGTGAGGATGACGCAGTCCAACAGAGAACAGCATCACACCGCAGTCCTGGAGCTCATTCTTGCTCAGAGAGAGTTCTTTCAGGTTTGAATCTGTTTGTAGTATTGAAGCCAATGCTGTACAACTTTTGTGTGTTATATTACAGTTATTTAACCTGTTAATAAAGCAATTAAAGGCTCTTTAGTCATTGTTAACATCAAATCATTTCACAATTTAGTATATGTTCTTATGATATGCTATAACTCACTTCAGTATTTCCAGTGCACAGTGAACTTTCTCCAGAGAAGCACAGAGATGTTTCACTCCTGAATCCCCTATGTTGTTCCAGCTCAAGTCCAGCACTTTCAGATGTGAAGGATTTAATCTCAGAGCTGAGCTCAGGAAACCACAGCCTGCTTCTGTTACTCCACAGTTCTTCAGACTACAGAGAAGAGAAAATACATATGTTGTCTCAATCTAATGGCAAAAATCCATGTTGCGCAATTTGCGTGATAAGGACTCATTTATTAGTCTTTTATTTAAAGAGTTAACAACCTACTTCAAAGATTTCAGTCTACACTCCATGTCCTGTAGTCCAGCAGTGAGACGTATAAAATCTTCATACTTGTGCTGATTGTTTGGATTATTTGGGCTTACGCTGAACCATTCCTTCATTCTGAAGTGACAGAAACATTTCAGTAAATATTTTCAATGTAAATAGTGTATTTGTAATATAATGTTGTAATATTTAACTTTACTCTATAGAAGCATACATGGGTGCAGCGTAGTATGATTTCTTTACTCCGACACTGAGTATTTCTACTCCTGAGTCCTGCAGGTTGTTGTGGCTCAGATCCAGCTCTGTCACATTGGATTGTGATGAAAGAAGCGTAGACAGTGTTGGACAGCCTTTTTCCGTGATATTACAGTCATTCAACCTGGAAGAGTAAGTAAGGTTTTTTTTTTGTTGTTGTTTTTTTTTTTTTTTTTTGCTGTTTCATTGTATATTAACAATTTGTTGCACTCACACACATAAGTTACAAAAAGTGCTCACCGGGCATTTGTAGACAGCTTGATCACAGGATGCAGCCAGATAAGGAATGCATCTGATCTACCATATTTACGTAGTTCAAACTCATCAAACTTCTCATCTGATGTCATTAAAATGAACATTAAAGCCAACCCAAGTTCTTGGGACTGGATGTCTTTAACATTTCCTGAGGTTATGTACTTTTGGATTTCATCATTTAGAGAATGATCATTAAGTTCATTTAAACAGTGGAACAGAAGGATACTCGTTTCTGGACAACAGGTTTTTATCTTTTCCTTGAGATACTCAGTAGTTTTCACTGTGTTCTGGGGGAGGATTTTTCTTTTCTTAAAAAAACTTTCTATGAGGGCCTGATTTGACTCCATTGAAAATCCCATGAGAAAGCGAAGAAAGAGATCGAGGTGTCCATTCTTACTTTCTAAAGTTTTATCAACTGCACATTTGAGTATGATTGACACTGTCACATTAATTTCTGATTCCTTTGCTTTGCCTTCTACAAGAACATTTGTGCCGCTGTTGTGGAAGTAGAGGTGCACATATAGAGCCGCTAGATGTTCCTGAATGCTCAGATGAACAAAGCAGAAGACTTTCCCCTGATACCAGCCAAACTCCTCTCTGAAGATCTGAGTGCACAATCCTGAGTACACTGATGCTTCTGTTACATCAATGCCACACTCTCTCAGGTCTTCCTCATAGAAGATCACATTGCCTCTTTCCAGTTGCTCATATGCCAGTTTCCCTAGTTTGAAAATCATTTCTTTATCTTTGTCCTCCTTCTCAGTATACTTTGTGTTTTTGATGCTAATCTGTGCCATCAGGAAGTGTGTGTACATCTGTGTGAGAGTTTTGGGAATCTCTCCACTCTCTGCTTCACTCAACATCTTCTCTAGAACAGTGGCTGAGATCCAGCAGAACACTGGGATGTGGCACATGATGTAGAGGCTCCTTGATGACTTCAGGTGTGTGATGATTGTATTGGCCAGACTCTGATCACTGATTCTCTTCCTGAAGTATTCCTCCTTCTGTGGATCACTGAAGCCTCGTACCTCTGTCACTCGATGGACACACTCAGAGGGGACGAGATCAGCTGCTGCTGGTCTGGAGGTGATCCAGATGAGAGCAGAGGGAAGCAGATTCCCCGCAATGAGGTTCATCAGCAGCACGTCCACTGAGGCTGATTCACTTACATCACACAACCTCACATCGCTCTGAAAATCCAGAGACAGACGACACTCGTCTAGACCATCAAAGATGAACAACACTTTATATTTGTCACTGAATATTTCCATTTCTTTTGTTTCAGGGAAAAATACATGAAGAAGATCTGAAAGACTGAGTGTTTTGTCCTTTATCAAATTGAGCTCTCTGAAAGGAAGTGGAAATATGAACTGGACGTCCTGATTCTCTTTCCCTTCAGCCCAGTCCAGGATGAACTTCTGCACAGAGACTGTTTTTCCAATGCCAGCGACTCCCTTTGTCAGCACAGTTCTGATGGGTTTGTCTTGTCCAGGTAAAGGTCTAAAGATGTCATTGCATTTGATTGGTATTGTTGCTCCTGCTGCAATCTTTAATGTTTTTTCAATCCTTTTAATTTCATGCTCATTACTGATCTCTGTATTCCCACCCTCTGTGATGTAGAGATCGGTATAGATCTCATTCAGGAGTGTTGGGTTTCCCTGCTTTGCCAGCCCTTCAAAAATGTACAGATGCTTCATTTTCATGTCAGATTTTAATTTTTGGTGGATCTCTTGATGAGGAGCATCATGTCTGTAAAAACATAATCTTTTCAGGATCAAATAATAAAACTACAGAGCATATAGTCTGTGTAGGCTACATAGTTAAGTGTAAACTTCAAACACTTTTTCATAATATTCAAACAATACCAATTGATTCATAAATATCTTAAACACGATATCATGTATTTTCTCTTTTATAATATCTGCAATAATTTTTTTGAGACTATTTTAATTAGATTGCTTTTTCTACTAATGAAGATTTTTACTTCTCTATTTGAACAAATTGCTAAAAATACAAGTGTTGATTCTCATAAGCGAGATACAGTGTTAATTGAATAATGACTTAAATTTTGTTTAACTATGTGTTATTTCTCAGTTTTCAAAAACAGATCATGTGAGAGATCAGCATGATAGCAACTGAACAGTGAGGAAGTCGGAGATGCCCTGCTGTTCATTTCATAAACCCTGCAGCTGTTGAGAGTTAACAGCAAATCATCTGTACTCATCCTTATTCACTGCGATTGACATGGTGAGTGAACCCCCTGTTCACCCTCTCTGACCTGGGAAGCACATAAGAGCACCCTTTAACGTGAATGAACATCAACAGGTTATCAGAATGAAACAATACCTCTGATGTGGTAGATATGTTTCATCTCTCCAGTGAATTGTCTTTTGTGTTGCACTGGGATCAGGTGAATTTGATATCTCTAGGGAACTGAAAAAGACATGAACTATTAATAGAAATTAAATTCAGATTGATTTGAGTTTTCTTTCCATTGCTTAGATGCATTTCAAAATATATACAGAACTACAATATACAGTCAAACCAAAAATTATTCAGACATTTTTGATATTTTTGATATATTTTTACTAGTGGGTGCAGGACACTATAGTTCATTTATGTAAGTGAGGATAGCAAAATAAAGTAAAATCGAGCGCAGCGTTAGTTCAGTCAGGCCACGTAGGCATAGTGCTGCGACCAGCTGACGCGGTCAGCTGTCAAATCACTCCAATCACTACCATTCTCCTATTAGACAGAGGACATATATACATGGCATTACTGCTCGGTAAGTATACTCAAACTGCTCGCAACCCTCCCTCCCTCACCACTATAAGCATGAGCATATTACTGTGCACCTTCTGGTTGTTGTCTTCTTTTTGTTTCAGATAACCAAGGCTTTCAAGTCGTAGCTGACATGGACCTCTCTGCCGAGAAACACTCATCCTCATAACCAAGCTACAGTATAGACGTCCCACTGCCACATCTACACATTACTACTGTTTGCTTTTAAAGACATTACTAAAGTGTCTTAATTGTCTATGTATTTTCCAAGCTGATGGTTCCATGGGGGGTTAATGTTAAAGCTCTTGTATGTTCAGTTAATTTCGGAGCAAGAACCCCCTTAAGGAACCATACTGCCAAAGATAACTTGTGTTTCAGTAAACTCAAAGTAACTTACCAAAGTGGTCCTGTCTGAACTGTGACATATTATACCCAAAAATTCTTCATACAGTGGACTATCAGTAAAATTGATAAAAATTTGGAACCAAAAAATATTCAGACACTTTGACCTGACCATGTTTTGCTTACGTGTTATCTGACATAATTAAGATTAATATTTTCTGACACAGTTTAACTCTGTCATATTTTATTATCATTTTTTAAACTATAGTGAATAAACTGAATAAATTTTGGTTTGACTGAATATATATTAATTTGAAAAAAGAGTGAAAATAGATTAAGAATATTTATAGATTTGAGAAATGCATCTTTGATTTCAGAAATAAAGTAATGGTTAAATAATAGAATATGATTTAGTGTGTAAGGGATTGAGGAAAAACAAACAAAGTGTTATTTGTAGCTGTAGGACTACAATTATCACAGCTATAGCATGTGGACATAAAAGATAAATAGATATACCTTTGGTCAAACCGAGAATATCCATTTTTTAACTGAATTGGTATTTTCATCGATTTGTCACTTTTCAGCGACAAAACACTGGGTTTTGATGAATGTGATCTCTCCTCAGAACTGAAAAAACAACATAATCCATCTCACCTTAGTTCAAAATCATTATTTTCTAGCATATAAAAGATGATGTCAAAGATTTTTTTAAGAAAAATAGAATTTGCAAGCAAACTTAGTTTTGTCAATCTCACAATAGCACTAAAAGCGTAGGTAATTTAAAACTTTGTTATGCTGTATTCACCTCCCATCATTTATAAGATCTCCATCCTTTAACTGAATTGGTATTTTCATTGATTTGTCACTTTTCAGGGACCAAACACTGGGATCAGATGAATGTGATCTTTCCTCAGAACTGAAAAAGATAACAATCCATCTCACCATTGAACAACGATTATGTGCTTCAAAGTAAAAGTCAATGTCGTCAACATTTAAGGACAATTCTGTATTATCTGAAAGCAAAATTTTAGTTTTATCTCACGATATTGCCAAAACTATCAAAGCTACGTCACATAAAAATAGTTCTATTTACCTCTGATCAAACAGAGAATCTCTATTTTTTAACTGAATTGGTATTTTCATTGATTTGTCACTTTTCATGGACAAAACACTGGGGACAGGTGAATCTGATCTCTCCAGAGACCTGAAAAACAACAACCTTTTTCTCGAAAGTTAAAGATTGTTCTTGTCAACAATAATTTTTGTTTCATCTATGTCTCTCTAAACTTGAATATTATGTTCAAGTAAATTAAAAAATGGTTTCATTAATCTTTATTAATGAAAGGTTATTTGCAAAGAAAACATTATTTTCGTCTTGCTACTATAGGATCAAAAGCAACACAGGTATTCTAAGCCATATGTAAACATAAATGGTATTGGATTTACCTTTGGTTAAACTGAGAATCTCCATTTTTTAACTGAATTGGTATTTTCATTGATTTGTCACTCTTCATGGATAAAACACTGACAGGTGAATGTGACCTCTCCCGCTGAACACTAGATACAACACAGTCCATCTTCATAGTTCAGAGCAATTCAACATCACTTTCACTCAGATTATATTAAGATTGTCAATGCCTTTTGTAATAAAATGTAATTAACTGTGCTAGGTTATATCAGTATGATTTAATATTTAATTTTAAACTGAGTTGGTTTGAACTGAATTTGTTTTGATCTGTCACTTAAGCATATACATATAAAGAATATGCTTCTTTAAAATATTAATTTATATTTGATTTATATCTATATAAATATGATACATGTACAAGTAATTAAAAAAACATTTCTCTCACCTTTTCTCTCCATCACAAGTGTGATAATCAGTGTCTTCTTCAGCATTCATTATGGTGTTTGTGTTTTCCTAACTGCTGAACAAATTTTTTCTAAAGTCTGTGTCCATCATAATCAAATAAAAACAAATAAATAAAAAGCATTCTTTTAGTCTCTCAAATACATTATGAAACAAATGACTGGGAATGAGAAAGAAAAGCAATGAAAGACAAAAACAGAATCCGGTTTGACTGGTTTATGAGTTGCCTGTAAAGATATTTCCTGGTTTAGTTATATAGTTCACATACGTTCAGGTTGTGTAAGGCTTTGATTGTTTCACAGTGTCTGACTAAAAATAAATACACACATTTTGTGATCATAAAATTAGATTGTTGTAGTGGAAGCACAGCGTTTATTTTGTGCTTTTTATAACGCTTAAACTTGAATGCATTCTGCAAATAATATAACTGAAAATCTTCAGATTAGACAGTGTCAAATGTATTTTAGTCTTAACTCAAAATGATTCATCCTGCCTAATCTATCCAACATTCTTCTCTCAGTCTGTGCAGTTGTACTTACCATGTGTGCTCTGGATTCCACTCACTGTCTTCATGAAACAACAGAGTGATTGTGTTTTCCTTTTCTTACTGCTTACCTGTGAAGGCGGAGCTACTGTAAATCTTCTATGAAATGGACAGGTTTGTGATTCATCAGCCTAACAGATGGAGCAGATACTGGGCAACTGTATAAATATGAACCACTTTACCAAGTGGCAGATGAATATGCACCAAAATACTGTTAAATTTGATTGAAAACCACTGCTATAAAACATTAAGGCCCAGTTTCCCAGACAGGGTTTAAATTAAGTCAGGATTAGGCCTTAGTTCAGTTAGGACATTTAAGCTTTTATAAACGTGCCTTAGAAAAAGAAACATTACTGATGTGCATCTTGAGACAAAACAATGGCCATATAGCCTACAGTATTAAACAAGTTTGATTATTTTTGTTTGCCTTTTGATAATTCTATTTGATTTATTTTTTAAAAAGATGTTTTAGCAGCATTCTCTTAATTTCTCTTAAAACTGATTTATATTTGCTGTGTTAATATAATCTTTATGACTCACTGCCCTCTAAACTGGAAAGAGAAGGGTTCATGAGCTATTTTGAATGTTGAAAAATTTAAATATTTTGTTTTCCAAACAAATCTTGTATAGAAAACCAGGCATTTGCTCATGACAGATTTTAAGTTATCTTAAAAGATAATCAGCCACACTTCAGTAAGTCTTTTAAGATCTAAATTAAGGGTAGACCTCTGTGAGTCCTTGTCATGTAAATTTTCAGAGACTGCATAGTCAGTGTGTTTTGATGAATTTTTGTTTTGCTTTTTTTAAAATCTTGTGTAAATGGGTGTTTCTGCAACTACGGGCACTTTTGACACTCCCAATTTAAAAAAAAAATCAACCTCTGTGAATTTCAATTTTAACCATCACAGTTTATATATACATATAAAAATAATACATATAATATAAAAATGTACACAAAATTGAATGTAGACGTTAAGATTTTAATCTGGAACGTGTTTATTTTTTATGGTTTTCATCTCGTCTTCTTACAAAATGTCATTACCGCAACATTACAATAATGGTAATTTTATACACTTTTCTTTTTTAATTTCTATAAAAATTTAATACATTTACTTTCAAGATTTGTCCGTTTTTGTAAATACAGATCTTGAAAAAAAATTTAAAATTAGGGGATTTTATGATATTCTTTATGCCATGGAAAATTTTGATGCTAACCTTAGATACCAATTGTTTTAATACACGCCAAAGATAAAA
The DNA here is from genome assembly GCA_039654765.1 of Mylopharyngodon piceus. Lineage (NCBI taxonomy): Eukaryota > Metazoa > Chordata > Actinopteri > Cypriniformes > Xenocyprididae > Mylopharyngodon > Mylopharyngodon piceus. The sequence continues at coordinate 182,296 of JBCHWC010000125.1, forward strand.
TATTTTGCTTTTTATGACAAATATTGTGTAAATCATGTCTAGTGAAGGGTTAAAATAATTTTTGCAAACAACAGTCTGATTAATAATTAAAATAAATCATTGCTGCGGTAATGACAGCTTGTGTCGGTAATGACACAATATTAATGACGCATGTTAATAATGTAACTTTAACAATAGGTTACTGTAGAGAAAAACAGTAACAGACAACAGAAGTTATTTTGTCAAAGAGGTATCGCAGGAAAGACTGGGTTAAACTGATTTTCTTGTTTCAAAAACTAATAGTTTTATGAACTTATATTATAACAACAAGCTAATTTGAGGCCTTCAGTATTTTGTTTTGGCCTCTGGTTTCTTTTGTTTATCCTTCACTGTCTTCTTTTCTGATTTGTCAGTTTAACTGCTCTTTTTTAATGCTCTTTGTCCGTAACTATTCATATCTGTCAGGGTCTTTTCTCATTACGTCTCTGCATTTCTGTCATCTTATTAGATGAATTTGGTATCATCTAGGGTTGCAAAAATGGCACCTTTATATTTAGATTACAGTATAAAACTCAAATTTGTCTCTACCGCAACGCAAGGTCTTTACCACAACACCTAAAAATGCTACGGTAAAGACGTGTTGCGGAAATGACATGTTTGCTAATATTGCTGATAACTGGCAGCTAGCAAGGTCTGATACATCAGTTTTGCCTTTTAGCACCACATATACATGTATTCAACAGTAATATAAATTAATTTTTAAAATGTAGTTCAAAATATACAATTACTAAGCCGAATGGTAAGGACATATAATAAATACTTATGAAGAAAAGATGATCTTTATCTTAGTTTTCTGGATCTTGTGAGTGACCTAATTGGGTGGCCCAGTCTGTAAGCCATGTGCTCACATGCTAATTTCTGTTTCCATAGAAACTAGATTTGTTTGTCTTTGAACAAATGTCATATTAAGAGTCTTTTCTCAGTGTTGCGGTAAGGACTCAAAAGTGTGGGACAGGTGTATTTAGATGAAAAAAAATCATATAAATGATGAGTAAAGAAAAAAAGAACTTTAAGATGCTGTAAAGTAACATTTATATGAAACAAATTCATTTGAAATAATGTCATATTGTAAAAGAATTAGCTAATTTTATGCATCTCAACATTGAAACCACAGGTGTGGGACATGAGCAAAAATTGTGTTTGGACCTATAAATGCTTCATAATTTTTCATTAAACCATATTATTCATTCATTATTTTTTAAGTCAAGGTGTGTAATGACACTGTGTTTATATTTATGAAGCTTTAGATGACAAATTTTAACATAAACCTTAAATTTCACTACTGGGACTTGAAAGTGCCCGTAGTTGCAAAACCACCCAAATATTGTGCTGTAATTAATCTTGCGACCATTGTTTCCAATCTGTTTCGCGTTCGAAAGACGTTTGTGGCATGCAAAGGCATTTGTTGTCGTGATAGTAGTTATTGCACAGCATTGTTTCACTTAAAAAAATTAATTTCGTTCATAATTCTTACTGTCTTCCTGGAGGAAGCTGTTTTTGTGCACGAAACTCTTCAGTCGATTTTACCTCAGAAAGTTTAAACCCCATAAAGACGGCATTAAATTATTCAGGTATGAAACGTACATAAACACATACAGTACATTAGTTTATATCGTTAAAAAATAATAAGTTAAGCTCAATATACCTCAATGTGTTTTTGTAATAAAACTGGAAAAAGGTCTTTTGAATTTGTTGATTATTCAATCCCAAGCTCTCTCCCAGTCCCAAGTGTGAATGGGCCTTACGTTTTTTTGTTTGTTTACAGTGTGTATATGTCTGCTGTATTTTCCCTCTTTTGCAGTCTAGTTTTATGAATTACAGACAGTAGTTTTGGTTAATACATTTTTTTTGTTTATTTGACTACTGATACTCATTTGAATTTTACACATCAGTCGGGGCTCATACATGTTTATTGCGGCTGTTTTCTTCAGATGTCCATATTCATCATCTTGGTGACAGAGGCATGAGATCATCTCAATGATGTAATAATTCTCTCAGAATTTCCCGGCATTTTAATGCAAATAAGTTTCTAGTAATGATGTCATGAATATGCAGATGAATTTCCAGAAAGGGGTAACAAATTTTTCACTCCTGCAAAAATAAATTAATAAATTATAATTATAGCCATTTGTAATATTTTATTAGGATTTTAAGCAAATATTTATACAGCTATAAAATGTGTCTTAAATGATAGCTTCAGGCTTCGTCCTTAAAGTATAATTTATAAACAAAACCCAAATTAAGAAGAAACATTTGTGCACTTTGACACATCCTCCTGAAACACGTCACACTCATATTTCATCTCTCCACAGGTCACTGCAGCGCCCTGCGGTTCTTCCCTGCAGAACCGTAATCCTGTTAGAACCAACGAGCAGCCAGGCGTACTGGAATGTGCCGTGACAAGGAGAGATCAGGTGGTTGAGTATTTGATTTTTCTCTTTTTTAAAACAGTCAGTTTGATAAACATTTGCATAATCCATAAATGCGAGGAACAGCAGGTGCATTCATGACAAATAAAGAGTGCACCCAAAATGAGTGACTGTATTTGTGTATGTGTGAGCTGATGTACTGCCGTCCACTGTTAGTGTGTTAACTACGCTTTCATGTGCTGGCTGAGAGCTGTATTTTGTCCACATTTACTCCTGCAGAATGTCAGTCCAACTTTTATAACACCAAACAATCCATAGACAAATAACAAATAAACGAGCATCTTCACCGCCAGGACAGGAAATGATCTTGAATTAATCTTTGTAATGGTGGGATTTATAGGATTGATGACCTTTTGTTGCTGTTCATTCTGTAGGCCTTGTGACTTTATAGTCAACATTAAACAGCATTTGCAGCTCATTTTACTTCCGTTGACATTTTTCTGAGCAAAACAGGATGTTCGGTGATTTTATCCATCAGAAATGGATTGAATCATCCACATTAAGAGCAGAAACATGTTTTTTTGATTTTGTGGAAGGCATATAGGCAAACTCTACTGTAGATGTGCATTGTTTTTAAACACACACACACAACTTGTCTGCTTTGTTGTGTCCTGTACAACCTGCTGGCTTTCAGTGGTCACATGCAAAATGTGTTGATTAGAGAAGAGAGGAGAATGCCAGATATACCACTGTGACACACACTACTCGGTGTTGTCTTTGGCTTTATTGTGAAAAACTGAATCACTGTTTCAGAGCTGGACTCGATTTAATCTCAGTGGAGACAGCTGTGATCATCTCTCTATTTTGAGTTCTTGGCACATATGTTGCTTTCAACAGAATTCGGTTACTTTATTTCTGGTTCTGGCTCTTATAATCTCTCTCCTCAAATATCTCAATCTGTTGACGGGAGTGGAAGTCCTGACCGAGTGAGCAGATTGACCTTTGACATTCCAAAGAAACTTTTAAGTGTAAGAACTTAATGTGAAGAGGAAAACATCCCGTCTGTGTGGTGAATGTTCTTTTCATCTTTTATGTCACATAGTACTCCAGCCAGGTAAGTATTAGTAGCCTCAGACGGCAAACCCATTGAGTGTCTGGTGCAACACAAAAATGGCAAGAGTTCTCCCATAACCATGAGTTCCAAAATGATTGGAGCCTTACCTATTTTCCGAAGTCGAAGTGCACTTTTCAATCGGTTTTAAACGGTAAAAGGAAGAACTCGTTGACGGTTTAATCAAAGGTTTGTACCATTGTACCAAACCTTAAGATGTATTTAAAGGATTAGTTCACTTCAGAATTAAAATTTCCTGATAATTTACTCACCCTCATGTCATCCAAGATGTTAATGTCTTTCTTTCTTCAGTCGAAAAGAAATGAAGGTTTTTGAGGAAAACATTCCAGGATTTTTCTCCATACAGTGGACTTCACTGGGGTTCAACGGGTTGAAGGTCCAAGTTACAGTTTCAGTGCAGCTTCAAAGGGCTCTACACAATCCCAGGCGAGGAATAAGGGTCTTATCTAGTGAAACGATTGGTCAATTTCTAAAATTAAAAAAAAAAATTATATACTTTTTAACCACAAATGCTCGTCTTGCACTGCTCTGCGATCCGCCGTGCATTACATTAGAAAGGTCACGCGTGACGCAAAAAATTCTATCTCGTTTTCTCCTCCAACTTCAAAATCGTCCAACATCGTTGTTTTAACCTTTTTTTTTTGTAAAGGGCGTTTGTCTTTGCACGTTCGCTTTGTAGACACTGGATCGGTACTTCCGCCTACGTCACGCGTGACCTTTCCAACATGACTACGTCATGCGGGGCGCATCGCATCACAGTGCAAGATGAGCATTTGTGGTTAAAATTTAATTTTTTTTTAGAAAATGACAGATCATTTCACTAGATAAAACCCTTATTCCTCATCTGGGATTGTGTAGAGCTTTTTGAAGCTGCACTGAAACTGCAATTTGGACCTTCAACCCGTTGAACCCCACTGAAGTCCACTATATGGAGAAAAATCCTGGAATGTTTTCCTCAAAAACCTTAATTTCTTTTCGACTGAAGAACGAAAGACGGTAACACTTTCTATGAAGACCATGCTTATAATGAATTATAGCACCATTTATACTTATCTATGATTAAGTATTACTATTTTATAAAATTATTTATAAACACTCATTAGGACCTATAATGCATTATGAGAACAGTTATAGTTACATTTATATTATTTTTATAATTACTTATAAGTCATGCATTTTCTTTTTTAATGCGTTTGTTTATAATCCATTATATAGTGATTTATAAATATTAATTAGTCAGTTGTATGGTTCCATGAATGTATTCATAAAAATGCAACTTGCATTGCTATAATGTTGTGTTATAGTTACAATGACTTTTTAGTAATTCAGATTTATTTCTGTCAAATAATTGAATATATTGTTATTAATAGCCGTGTTGTGTTCTCATAAATACTTATTATGAGTAATAATACAGTTACTAATCTCTAGAAATGCATCATTGTTGGCTTTAAGTAAAGAGAAAACATAGGATGCAATTTTCCTAAAGAAAATGTTAAGAAATCATGAAGATGTGCTCATTATACATTTTAAGTTGTTTACTTTTAAGTGTAACTAATAAACAATTTCTGTAATAAAATAATGGGAAAAAAAAAAACAGAAATCAATACAATCAGCTGAAAATAAATCTTTTTTTAATGTTACATACTAGCAAAACACTGCAACAATATATTTTTAAAGTATAATTCCAAACTGCTAAGCAATACCATATGGCTGAGGAGATATAGATTTTAACAAACCAAAATTACCATGCAAACATTAGCTGTTAAAGACATATATATTAATAACTAACTGGTACAGCAAACAAGTGTCTCTGGAACTGTTTTATATTTGATCATTTATAAATCAGTGTATAATGGATTGTGAACATGCACATTGAAAAAGCAAATGCATGGCTTATAAGTAATTATGAAAATAATATAAATGTAACTATAACTGTTCTTATAATGCAGTATAGGTCTTAATAAATATATTTATAGAATAGTAATACTTACTTATAAATAAGTATAAATGGAGCTATAATTCATTATAAGCATGGTCTTCATAGAAAGTGTTACCAGAAAGACATGAACATCTTGGATGACATGAAGGTGAGTAAATTATCAGAAAATTTTAATTCAGAAGTGAACTAATCCTTTAAGCTACACTTAAAATGTATTAATGGCATTACATTAAATTATAAAATATCAAATAATGGGGCATTTTTGCAAAGAAAGTCATTTTACATTTAAACATTTCACAATACGATGTACAATAATCTTTCACTTTCAGATCAACCTACGCCTAAACATCACATACTAAAAGTGAACTTCTGGTCAGTGACTTTACATGATGTCGAAATGGGCAGTTCTTATGCTGGTTGTCTGGCTCGATGTGAATAGGTAAGCACAGCTGGGTCTGTTTATGAATATTGATTGTTTATGAATTCCTCAGCCTTCTTAAATATCATCAAAACATGTCTTCATGTCCACGTAATCAAAATATCCATGAACACAAACCACTGGTGTACTCCCAGAGAGTGTGAGAGCGAGAGAAAGACATTGTAGAGTGGTGTTCCTCATCAATTTCCTCTCTAATCCTTCCATAATTCCCTCAGAGTAATAAAATATCAGTCGAGACAGCTTTTCCTCCTCCTTCTGGAAAAATTCCCGACTGACTTTCGTGAGAGAGGGATTTGGGAAGATTAAGGAGTAGTATGTAAATGACATGAGAGGGAAGGATTTAGGAAGAAGGACCATCACATTCCAGAAGCAGACTGAGATGGGAAGACAGAGAATAGATCCAGGGAATTTCCCTTGGTATTTTTGCTATTGCACGAAAAAGCTGCGGTCAGTTATTGCGCATAGAGATTTGACATTTAGCGTAAGAGCCATCAGGTTGCAGGACGCGAGAGCGCCGGTGACCACAGCAGATCTCCGTGAATTGTGTGGCCGCTTGAGGGCAGCGTAGCAGGACACAGGGAAGATATTTAGCACCAAATGCAACACAAATATGGACTATTATATGAACCAGCTGTTCAGAATCCTTGTTGCCTTTTTTGGTAAGAATGCTCAAAATGCTTTGATCAGTGTCAAAGTTCTTTATCAGACCCTGAATAAAACTACAAATGAAACACTTTAAAATAAATTGGTCAATTTCTGGCATGACGAGTCTGTGTGTCTGGAACATATTTCACCCCAAATTTAAAAGAAGGAATTCATGTTTTGCTTAAAGTTATGAAAGTTATTTCTAGGACCATTAAGAGTTGTTTAACAATTTGATTTAATTTTAATAACAATTAAGCACATTATTCCTTCCAGTGCTCATTACTGTAACCGACAAAAATGCTATGCTCATTTAAGTACAAAAAGTTAAATTTTAAAGCTGTTTTGTATGTGGATTTAAATTTTAAAAATCATTGTACTGTAATATATTATTTTTACTGTATTTTAGTAATGAGAATCATGTAAATATTGACAATTAAATGGGGGAAATGCCATGAAAATATCACATTGCAAAAAAAAAAAAGTATTGATGTCTCTAAAACAGGCTTAATTTTCTGTAAGCATTTTTTTTCTTTTGATTTTGGGTTTGAAATGTGGCCTGTACATGTTTTTATAATATTCATTCTGACATTTGAAACTGTAGCTTTCGTTGATATAAATATTAAGGCCAGCGATCAACTAAACTCACTCATCCCGTAGTACAGTATGTACACGAGCGCAGCACATGTTGGGACCCTCTCTGGCTCTTTCTTCTCCTCATCTCTCTCACTCTTTCTTTCCTCTCCTAATTTCTCTCTTTCTTCACGGTATAGAGTTTTAATCAGTCCCAGCTGTGTGATATTGCACGGCCAATTAACGAAAACCATTTGGCTCAGTCTCAAATGAGACAACCACATGTACCCCTTTTCTCTTGTTCACACACAAATTTTTACTCCAGATTTCAAATGTAACTTTGTTCATTTTCCCTGTGATCATCTGTCTTGCAAGATACAGATAATTAACAAGCATAACTGACATGTTCTCCGTTGCAGATGCAGTGAAATTGAACGCAGAAACAAAGCAAGATGCAAGCTCATGAAAAATCCACACCGTCTTCCTCAATTCAAAAGTTCAGCTGCCCCAGACACGTGAATACTGCCGTCTGATGAAAGACCTCATTTAGGAGCCAAGACCTTTGCAGTTTCCTGTTGATAGTGGATCACAGCTGGAGGTCAAATGTCATCTGTATGTGTGTGTATCTGTGTCACCTAACACTCTGACAAAGTGTTCTTCATTTTTCATACTGTCCAACATCCCTGATTATACTCTAAACAGACCTTTTTACAGGAGAGCCGAAGAGAGATATTTACTGACCGTCAAACCATTTTTTATTAAAAAAATATTTTAATCCTTATGACAATAAGATTATTAATGTTTTTTTCCCTTGCATTTTGTGACAATGTCACAGCATCATAAATGAGATTAGCCAGTGAAACTGCACAAAAACATGAAGATTAAAGGGTTAGTTCACCCAAATGAAATTTCTGTCATTAATTACTCACCCTCATGTCGTTCCACACCTGTAAGACCTTCGTTCATCTTCAGAACACAAATTAAGATATTTTTGATAAAATCCGAGAGCTCTCTGACTCCTCCATAGACAGTAATTTATCCACCACTTTTAAGGTCCAGAAAGGTACTAAAGACATTGTTAAAACAGTCGACGTGACTGTTTTAACCTTAATTTTATGAAGCAACGAGAATACTTTTTGTGCGCAAAAACAAAACAAAAATAATGACGTGCCGCTCACATGAACACCATCGGCCAATACTAAGGCGGCGTTCTGACGTAAACATGAAAGCGCTGAACATAAACAGTGTAAGAGAATGACTTAAGGTGATGATACACGGGCAACTTTTTGAGCAATGCTGCTGGGCAATGTTGCCGTCAACGGGCAACCTGGTGAGACACAGGACAACGTACAGTTGGCAGCAACCAACTAGAGAGGAGCAAATCTATTGCCAACCCAATAAATACTTTACTATTAAACACTTGTTAGCCACTTAATTTCAACGTTTCAAATATTTTCTTCATTTTTATTAAATATTAATTCCTTTCTGATCTGATTTGTGATGGGAAAAGGGAGAAGAGCCAGTTTGGCAAAAGGTGGATTCGAACCTGGGTCGATCGCATCAAAAGCTACTTTCCCGTGCCATTCTCCCTACGGCCTACGCCACAGCAGACGTTACATGGCTTGTCTTTTTAGCATTTAACTAAAAATATTTGATGGCTAAATTACAGCCTGGGTACATTAAATTGGACACCTTTTTTTATTTTAAGCATTAAATGACGTAAATTTCACGCTCCTTTTCTGCGCTCCACTGCCTGAGAGGCTGCCATCTTGTTTGAATTTTTTTCTGAAATCTCCAAGCCGGTCACATTTTGGTGGCTTAATGTGAGGAGTTTTCTACAAATGTCCACATTAATTTCTAGAGAAAAGAAATTTGGTATCATAGATAATATATGATGGTACTAAAGTTTTTCACTGAAGTAAACGCTGTAATTAGACTTAAGCTACTTGCGTTTTTAAAAGTAAAGGCCAATTTATTTATACTCCGCAAAGCTAATTCCACTTGCTGAATGTTAATTTTGGAGAATGTTTGAGCTCCACAGGTAGGCCTGTGCAAATAATTTCCAAAATTGCTCCTTTTATACACTGAAATCATAAAGTACAAAGCTCATAAAATGACTTCAGTTTCATAGAATGTTCATACGAAGTTCAGCCAAAAAAATCAGCTGGTTTGTGGTTTCACTTCACTTTGTCCTTTCAAGTTTTCCAGTGATCCAATAACAGAGGTGAGTCTACATCAGAGTGCTTGATTGTATTGTCATATCACGAGAATAACGCAAATGCATTTTAACATCTTTCAGGTTGATGGAGAAGTTCAGCGTGGATCTGAAGATGTGGGGGAGGTGAAGGAGTATGTCAGGGAGTTTTCACGTGACTTTAGTCTACTCATGTTAATCAAGTTCAGTTACACACAAGCACACTACGGCCTGGATCACATTGGACACGCAGATAATGTAAAGAATGAAACCAGTAGGGGTGAAGCAGAAGAAAAGAGCGAGATCAAAGAGAGAATGAAAGTATGACAGATTCCTTCCCCTTATGTTTGTCAGTGAAGAGACATGATGGACTGTAAAGAAAGAGAAGAAGGTGCTGGAGGACATTTTGTGTTTGATGAATTTGTGTAAGTTAATGCTCTTTCTCTCTTGCTCTTTCTGCTTGTTTCTGTCTTGGAGTCTAAAAGCATTAGCCCCACTGGTAAAAATTCCTAATTTTGTATTTAAAATAAAAAAATATTCATATGTCAACATAATATGCAGAGATGAATTTAACTCCTTCCCCATTTCCACCTGATTTCCACAGACGGGTATTTTAGGCTACTGTCATTTTAAGACCGAATGTTTAGATACAGACTCATATCCGGTTGTCACCGAGCTTTTTATGTTCACTGAAGCCATAATTGACTGTATTCATGTGAGATACCATTTTGACAACTGTGTCTAAATAAAGAGAACTGAATCCGGGATCGCCTGCTGTCTGAGAGAGCGCTTCTGGTGTCATTCAGCACGATAACACATCGAGTTCTTTTGTGTGCATAATAACTTGATAAACTCTTTTTGAAGATTCTCGTTAAATGTATATATGCGTCATCTTCGCATCTGACTTGATCTCCTCTGCATCTAATATCCTGCCTTCACTTACTGCAAGTTAATTGATAACAAATTGTGATTGGATGGTAAACTTGTCCTCCAAAAGAAACTATGATGAGATTGGCTACCTTTGATTAGACCATTCTCGTGTGACAGAGGACTGCTACTCGCTTTTATGATCACCTAGCAAAGACAATTTAGGAAAGAAGAAATACGGGACAAAACATGATTTTTTCATAATAACTCGGGACACTAAAATTAAGCTGAAATACGGGACGTCTAGTCAGGCTATTTGTGACACAACACTTCCCCGCCATTGATGGAATTTTCTGGTAATCCATGTTTTCACTGTTGTCTATACAGTATAAAAAAACTGGCGGGGAAAGAGTTAAGCCAATTGTGACTGGCATTTTCAAAACGTATCCTTTTATAGTATCTCAAGCAGCCTGACACAGTAACATTGACCAATAGCAGCTGTTTAGCTGATCAATGGAACAGGAAGGAGTGTTTGGAAACCTTCTTGATAACAATCAGCATTTTTGCAAATCTGTTTGATCATGTTAGTGGTGCAGAAATTACAATTTTCATGGCATTAAAGGATTAGTTCACTTTAAAATGAAAATTACCCTAAGCTTTACTCACCCTCAAGCCATCCTAGGTGTATATAACTTTCTTCCGTCTGATATATATATAAATATCCAATAAATATCCTGACACATCCCAGCTTTATAATGGCAGTGAACGGGACCACTGGTTTGAAGCTCAAGAAAGTGCATTCATCCATCATAAACGTACCCCACACAGCTCCGGGGGGTTAATAAAGGCCTTTTGAAGTGAAGCGATGCGTTTGTGTAAGAAAAATATCCATATTTAACAAGTTATAAAGTAAAATGTCTAGCATCCGGCAGACTGCCTTCCGTATTCAACTTACGAAAAAAGTCGCGTCAGTTATAATGTCTTCATGTGCTATCGGAATTATCGTAAATACGAGTTTCCTAGATAAAAGTTGCACATGAACGCCATCTGATGTCGTGTTTACCACTGGGAAATAATTTTGATACCCAAATTCCCAAGATGGGCAGGCCATAAACTTTAAACATGGTGGAGTGGAGAACTACTGCTGTGATAGCTATGATTTATTAGTGTTTTTTCCCACAACAGCTAGATCATCTTATCTTGTCATTAATGTAGTGCATATCTGAATAATCATTTGAAGCGTATTGTATGTTTTATACACAGCGAAAATAGCCTGCATTTGACCGGAATTACAGAATCGTTAGCAAGCAGACTATCTAGATCGTCGTGAATGTTTATGGTTGTCAATGCATGGGACACTAATTAAAATTATAATTTTGGCTTTAATAAGATTTTCCCAATAAACAGGCAAGAATAAATCTGGTGTTCTCCATGATTCCTTTTCATTCCGACAACAAAGCACTTGAATGCAAAGAGCTCTTAATCACAACTTCTGAAGTGGGAATTAGGAAATTTCCGATAACACGTGAAGGCAGCATTATGCTTTTTTCGTAAGTTGAATACGGAAGGCGGTCTTGCGGAGCTGTATGGAGTGTGTTTATGATGGATGGATGCACTTTCTTGAGCTTAATACTCATTGGTCCCGGTATTTATTAATATACCTCAGATTGTGTTCATCAGAAAGAAGAAAGTCTTGATGGTGAGTAAAGATTGGGCTAATTTTCATTTTAAAGTGAGCTAATAATGCTTTAAGCTATCAGCATGGCAATTTAAAGGAAAAGATTAATTTAGAAATATTGGATGAATTTGAGTATTTTTCTATTTATATAGTGTTTGAAATGTCCCCGTTTTGTTTTATTGACAGCGGCACTGGAGCTGACAAAAACATAATGGTCATATTCTCCAGCTTAAATTGAGACGTTCAAAACTGCGTCTTGAGCTTCAATGAATATCTGGCCGCCTACGCAGAGAGTCACATGATCTATCTCACTCATTTACTTACATTTGATTTTGTGAATTATAAATAGTTCACATTCTTCTTTTACATCATAACTTGTATTTGTTTGAAATATAAACATTTAAAATGTTTATTTTCAGGTTTTTAATATGACCTCAGACTTTTAGACCCCACTGCCAAACCAAATGACATTTCATTGTTTTAACACCTCATCACCCAACTCTAGATCTGATAGAGCTCAGTCTCCCTCACGTTCGTCCTTTTCCTGTAGGATTTGCTCCAGGTTCTCTTATGACCATCACGTAAAGCTGAACTCTAGAAGGTCTGGTGTGGTTCGATGTGGTTTTCGATGTTTACTCAGCGCGCTGAGCTGTTTCTGTGTCGCCATGGCTGTTCGTGTGCTAGATCACAAACGCCAAAACCACATGATCTCACTCATCTTTACGACCCACTAACAACCCCACGACTTCAACTGCAAACACACTGGAAACTATTAAGGCCTCACCACAATGTAACGCTTTATATGTGAAAACAGATTAATAACAGACAATGTTTCTCCAGCAGGCATGAGAGACGAGTCAGAAGTTTAGTTTCCTGATGCTAAAAGCAGCTTTCTTTAGGAGAGTGGACGCCCTGAGGGAACTGATGTCTGTGCGCAGGATTAGACGTCCTTAATGAACATCCATGCCACCGCAGTAAACCTTGCCAAGTGATTCAAATGCTACTAGCCCATTTTACAGTGCTGATTTTAAATCATCTGAAACAAATTTAGTCATATAAGAGAGGACTGTGACTCCTTGTTTTTCAGGAAACTGTAGTATTGATGGCCGTCTCATTCAGGATTGCCAGGCTTATGTTTTCCTTAACTATCTATCATTCTATCATTCTGCCTGTTTTTTCGTCCTATCTGTTCTGTCCATCTTGTTCATTATCTATCTATCTATCTATCTATCTATCTATCTATCTATCTATCTATCTATCTCGTTCATTATCTATCTATGTTGTTCATGATCTATCTATCTATCTATGTTGTTCATTATCTATCTATCTATCTATCTATCTATCTATCTATGTTGTTCATGATCTATCTATCTATGTTGTTCATTATCTATCTATCTATCTATCTATCTATCTATATATCTATCTATGTTGTTCATTATCTATATATCTGTCTATGTTGTTCATTATCTATCTATCTATCTATCTATCTATCTATTTATCTGTTGTTCATTATCTATATATCTGTCTATGTTGTTCATTATCTATCTATCTATCTATCTATCTATCTATGTTGTTCATTATCTATCTATCTATCTATCTATCTATCTATCTATCTATCTATCTATGTTGTTCATTATCTATCTATCTATCTGTCTATGTTGTTCATTATCTATCTATCTATCTATCTATCTATCTATCTATCTATCTATGTTGTTCATTATCTATCTATCTATCTATCTATCTATCTATCTATCTATCTATCTATCTATCTATCATTTTAGCTATCTATGTTCTATCTGTTCAATCCATCTTGTTCATTGTCTATCTATCTATCTATCTATCTATCTATCTATCTATCTATGTTGTTCATTATCTATCTATCTATCTATCTATCTATCTATCTATCTATCTATCTATCTATCTATCTATCTATGTTGTTCATGATCTATCTATCTATGTTGTTCATTATCTATCTATCTATCTATCTATCTATCTATCTATCTATCTATCTATGTTGTTCATTATCAATCTATCTATGTTGTTCATTATCTATCTATCTATCTATCTATCTATCTATCTATCTATCTGTTGTTCATTTATCTATCTATCTATCTATCTATCTATATATGTTGTTCATTATCTATCTATCTATCTATCTATCTATCTATCTATCTATCTATCATGTTGTTCATTATCTATATCTATCTCTTGTTCATTATTTGTTGTTCATTATCTATCTATCTATCTATCTATCTATCTATCTATCTGTTGTTCATATCTATCTATCTATCTATCTATCTATCTATCTATCTATCTATCTATGTTGTTCATTATCTATCTATGTTGTTCATTATCTATCTATCTATCTATCTATCTGTTCATTTATCTATCTATCTATCTATCTATCTATCTATGTTGTTCATTATCTATCTATCTATCTATCTATCTATCTATCTATCTATCATTTTAGCTATCTATGTTCTATCTGTTCAATCCATCTTGTTCATTGTCTATCATTGTTCTATCTATCTATTGTTCTATCTTGTTAGCTTGAGCTTTTTCCATCAATGTTTTTTGTTTGTTTGTTTGTTTTTCTTCCCACTGTTTGCCTTCAGCTTCCTGATGAATATATATAAAGCTGAAGGGAACCAAACTGGATATGAACATTGCACACACTCACACGATTGAACGCATTGATTAGATACACAATAGAAAGAGAAAGACAGGCTGGAACATTCAGATGTTCTTTTGGCAGTACCTGTATGTTTAATTCAACAATCCCAAACTATAACACACATAAACACACATCTGTCTTTCTCTGGCATTGTTCAGTGATTAAGACTGGATTTCTGTGAACAAGGATTTAAACAATGGATGCACATGTGCAGGTTGGTGCATTTTGAAAATGAAGATGCGAATTTTAAACCTTTAAATTTGTGTTGTGCTGCGCATTCAGTGCTGTAAAGTAGATTCTTATATGTGAATGCCCATGATCTCACCAATAATATTTCAACCAACATGCATTATTCTGCTCAATAAAACACATTGGAAAATAAATATCAATGACAAATGCTCCTCTGAGGGGCTTTTAAGATTGTGGATGTGTTTTCTGTCACATTGCTCTGAGTTATAGTGAACTACCAATGAGATACGGAGGCACTTTAAATGACCTACACACACATACACACTTTCTTTTCAAGGCTTTTCCAGATGCCATAACCTCTTTTTGAAGCACTGGCAGTAAAAGGACTGTCTCTTCAATTTTTTTTCCAGGGGGAGGTATTTGAAGTCAAAGATGACAGCATGACGGCTTGTCTTGCAGGTAACTGACATTTTGATTCCTTTCCTCTTGTTTTTGTTGGCTCACAGAAATGTTCAAAGTATGTCAGTGTGTAGGTCAGTCTTTCACGGAGAATCAACACACAGCCTTAACACTCAGGATACCACCATTCCTATACTTCATCTTTATAATTACACCAAGTGAATGGAAGTATACAGTAAATTAATTCTGTCAAACGGTTCTGGTTGAGGACAACCTCATGGGAACCCAAACATGCAATTAAACCTTCAACCTTTGAATTATGAGCTCAGAAGGCAACCAAAACTAACTAGTTCATTCATATTTAATCTCTTCAAAGACACGGCAACTCATAACTATGCAGTGATATTTGCAACCTTTAATCGTTAAATTGTAATGTTTTTTTGTGGTGTGGTGTGTGTGGTGTGTGCTTGTGTAACAAAATCTAAAAAAAAATCTTAGTGTGTGACCTGTGTTGCAGAACAAAGACCATATTGTGTGAGAAATGTGTGTTATGTGAAATGTGTGTTTGTGCTATTCCCCAGTACATGTGTAATGTGTGTGCTAAAGTGACCTAAGTGTGTGAGGAATGTGCTTTTTATAGTGTGTGATGCATTCTTTCAATGTTTTTGTGTCTCTGTGTGTGTGTGTATGGTTCAGGTAAACCCTATGTTATCCCCACAAAGATGGCAATATCTGAAATTCTTGTCTTTGTGGGAACATTTTTTGTCCCCATGAGGAAAACAGCTTATAAATCATACTAAGTGATGTTTTCCGTGATGGATAGGTTTAGGGGTAGGGGATAGAATATACAGTTTGTACAATATAAAAATCATTATCTATGGAATGTCCCCATAAAACATGAAAGCCCAACGTGTGTGTGTGTGTGTGTGCGCACTTTCTGAAAGCATTAGAAGTGTGTTTATCAAGAATTTTCATCATGTGGTATTTATTATTCTCAGTGTGTGAGATGCATGTTAAAGTGTTTTCACAGTTTATAAATATTATTTCTGTGAGATAATGTTGTATGTTCAGTCAAACACTTCTTAAACCTTGTACTTCGTCTGCTGTACTAATTAGGGGCCAAGCACTGAAGCTGAAATTATATGCTGGCAACGCCTTTGCGGAACAAAACATTTTGATCATTTTCACCATGCCTTTAGAAAAACTGGTTAAAAAAATAATCTTCTATGACTAGGTCTGAACAATTTTAGATTAGATTTCCAAACATATCCAAAATATAGTCTATTTTCCTGTGAATTGGACACAAATATAGAATCCACCCATCTTTGCCATGATTTTAATTATTCAAATGAAAGTTAGCATATGACCAGAAAATGAATGGATAATAAACTAACTGAAGAAGTGTGAAATTTACTAGTTGCACCAAATGCGATTGCAAAAAAACATCAGCAAATATCTAACAAATATTTTATCTGAAATATTAATTTATCAACCCAGGGTAAGAACAGAAAAGGGGAAAATTTCCCAGCTACCTCTGGATCCTTTCAGACAGATTTAGTGCAGATTGGGAAGTCGTAGATCCTGCGCCTTTCAATGTAGAATTATACACACAGAATGAAGGATATTTGACCTTGTGCGATTTTCGGGTCGTTGGTTTTGCGTCTTGCATGTCTGCGTTGATACAACTGAACTCAGCCACCCCACAGTTTTAACCCACTCTTCTCATACATGCACACACATATATTTACAGATGTCTTCCAAAACACTGAATAATGAGTGAGATACAAATGTACCGACTGACTGACTGACTGTTTATTTGAATGTTTGTGGGTCTCAAGCGGTTCGGTTAGTGATTGTGTTATTGTATTGCGATATGTGTGTGGATTTGTTCTGCCCTGGGGGTTCTGTGTCGTTTTGGCTCGGATCTGTTCCACCCATCTGGTTTTGGAGTACAAAACTGAGAGGATCAGACCCAGCCAGAAATATTTCACTCGCTCACACACACAATGAAGAAACAAAGCACAAACTATTAGAACTTAATTTTATAACAAACAATTTCTTTCCCATTAGGGTTAGACTGTTTCTTGTTTTTTGCTTTCTTGCTTTCTTTATTCCATAATAACTTTAATTGAACCTTTTTACATTTTCTGATGACAATGCAAGTAGGACTCACAGTAGTTTCTAAGGTATTCTGGGTGTTTTTAGTGCATTGTAATTGTTCTGGCTGGTTGCTAGGTGGTTGATTACTTGCCTTTTTTTGTATTCTGGTCTATGTAAAATATCTACATTTAAAAATCATCCTTTAAACATAATAGCACGCCTCTCTTTAACAAGACGTGATTTGTGGTATTTTTCTGTAGTACACAACATGAGTTATACACCAGGTAAGAGTTTTAAAACAAACATCAATAAGCATCTAAATATCTAAACAAATGTCATTCAGACACACAAGGAAATAGGCACATAAGGAGATATGAGTAAAAATTCAAAACAACTCTCTTCTTTCTGTATGTGTGTGTGTGTGTGTGTGTGCGTCCCTGCAGGAGGTGAGTTGGTACGACCTGCAGCTCAGTGTGGTGTTGAGGAACAGGTGGAGATGGAAGACACCACAGAGACTGACATGGGGGTGTTTGGGCTCAACCATGTCATACCTGTAAGAACAGCATGAATTGAGTTTCTATCACTGTCTTCCATCTAAGCATGCTAATAAGAAGTGCTAGGACGGTCCTAATCATTGCTAGGGTGTTGCGTGGACATTGTTAGGTGGTTGCTAGTGTGTTCAGGCAGTTGATATGAATGTTTTTAATGCTAGGCAGTTGCTAGGGTGTTTTGGGTGGTTGCTAGGGCATTGCTAGTGTGTTGTGTTTTCTATCATTCATGTCCATAGTACAAATGGCGCAGGATGCGTTAAGCCCAAAGTATACTTCGGTTTTAAGTTTAAATTTTAAATTTCATCACCAGAATAGTACGTACGGCACACAATTTTTACGGCACATGTGCTTTGAATTTGTTTTGCACAAATCAGTTGTTCTACAAGTTGGCTGTTGTTTCACAGTAGAAAACGAAACTAAAGAGACGGAACAACAACAAAATACCGGAGACCACAACAACAATAGACGCCCGCGTTGACAAGTGCTTGTGTGAGGTGGTTATGAGAGCCACAGCTTTATTTTAAAAGAATACAAAGACATTTTTAGCTGTCATAACTTCTGGAGAAATTAGCGCAGACACTGGAAAAAGATGAAACTGTCTAAAAAGCATGTGTCAACCGCCTGTGTTCGTGCACGCTATCAAGTGGAGCATATTTTAAAAGGCTATGTGTACACATAAAAAACTAAGTATACTTTGGGATTAAAGGCATAGTTTACCCAAAAATAGTTCACCCTCGAGTGGTTCCAAACCTGCACGGTAAACCCTAACTCTGAAAATAATTAATTGTTTTGAGTAGGACAAACTTAAGTTAAACAAATTAGTTCAGTCAAATTAACTTTTATGAGTATTTTGCACTTTCTTTTTCTTTCAAGTTCACAGAACTGATATATTTTAAGTAAACTGAACTGTTTCATTGTTTTGAGTTTTATGAACTTATTTCTCTTAATTTAGATGAACTTAAGTTTAACTGAAACTTGCTGGGATTTCTATTTTCCAGCCTGCTTTGCCCATGGCACTTGAAATGGAGAGTAAATGCTAAAATTAAGTGTTATATAATGTTTTTTGTGCAAGATTAATGTTAAGTGGGAGATTTAGTAGTGATTAATATTTTATTATGCTAATTTAGAAGAGTTTCTGTTAATGTGGTTTTTTGGAGAGTTACCATCATGGTGACAAGTGGTGCATGTGGCTTGATTTGAGAGCAGGTATGTTAGATGCTTTATATTTCTGCACTCATTCAGCAAGTGTTATACCATGCTATTGCTAACATGGTAGCAAATTATCAAGTTAACATTTTCTGAATTAGCTTGTTATAGCTACCTAAGTTTACACTAATAAAATGTTTACATTGAGGTTACGTGATCATTTTAAGTTAAATGTATGAATCAGTCTACTCAAACATTTCAAGTTAAGTTAATTGACCCTTCATCGGGAGTTTGATTGACAAGCGATCTAACCAATCATAACGCCGAATCCGCCATTTTGTCCGACAAAGCAGTCAGGAGTTAAAAGATTAACCTCGGTGGACTTGAACTTGAAAAATGGTGTGTATTGACGTTTTTCCGCGTTTGAAACAACATTCCTTCTCATGTTCATTCATGTTTATTTGATGATATAAATTAACTAGTAGGAAGAGATGATCGGTTCACGAGCCGCTTGAACTGAGGAGCTACAGCAATCTGTCAAGACACATTAAAGAGCCACAAAACGGTTTTTATTGTTCGAATTTCTTAAAAAATTACACAATTTGAAAGCTGGGACTTTGTTTCATATCAAAAGTAACCTGCTCTGTCCAGTGTCCTCTTTGCTCCGCGATGTATTTTACACTGCGTGTGGCGTGACAGCGCCATGGCTTGTCGGACAAAGCAACAGTAACTAAGGGGGGCGGGTCTTTGCGAAGGGTCAATTAAAATAGGTACAAAATAATCTGCCAGTTCTGCTTACTTAAACTTTGAATTCCTTAACTTAAAAATTTTGAGGCAACTGATTGCCTTTTTTGAGTTTTGCCAACTTATTCGGGTTTGCAGTGTGTATGAATTTCTTTGTTCTGCTGAACATAAAAGAAGATATGCCAAACAGTTGATGGGCCCCATTGACTTCCATACTAGTTTTTTTTTTCTTTTCATACTATGATAGTCAGTGGTGCCCCACAACTGTTTGGTTGTTCATCCAGGTTTGGAACAACTTGAGAGTCAGTAAATGATGACAGAATTTTCATTTTTGGGTGAACTATCCCTTTAACATGCCTAACATCAGAACTGAAAATCTTTTGCTGTGTTTTGCGATAAGAATATGTTTATAGAAACACATTCACACACATTTGTTTACTCATTGCGTCTCGTCTAAAATATTCAGTCACTCTGTAAGCGTGTTGAGGGACAAATGGAGAGAGAAACACAACGTTTGGCCAGGCTGATGAACTGCGTCTGGCATGTGGAGGTCAGGATTTCTGAAACACTTCATGATCACTCGGCACCAGCATTCACTCGTCATTCTTTTCCTCACTCAATCACTCACTCTGACACGTACACACACACACACACACACGGAAAAACTCGCAGTGCGTTAATGTTCCATAGCTCTCTGCACCCTTTAAGTGTGTGTGTGTGTGTGGAGACCTATTCGTGTTTTAGGATCTGTTTTTGAGGGAGGAAACATCAGGTTGAAGAAAATGTTATGACAGAGCAGTGAGTGAAGCATCACAGATGTGACCACACACACATGCACAGAACTGAGAAAGCCTTTTATGAAGACACAGTCATGAAGGCAATCGTTTATTAATCTTACTGGAGACCCGATGAAGGCCTCAATGGTGTTGCTCTGGAGAGTTCAAAGTTAAATATAGACGTCAATAAAATATTTCACTGATGCAGTTTGCTCAGTTCCCCTTCTTTCTAGATTTATTATTCTGTTTGTCTATTTCACTTTGTCTCTCTTACTAATAATCAGTTTTAACAATTAAAGGTGGGGTAGGCAATGTTTTTCATAAACACTTTTTGTTACACTGGTTGAAACTCTCTTCACATCCTCATAGCAATCAATAATAGAAGTGGTCTAAATATTAAAATATGGAAAGCACTAGGACGGGAGGGTATACTTACAAATATACTTTCAAAGCTAGCTTGCTATTGCTAGCCTCCAAAATTGCCTACTCTACCTTAACCTCCATAGACATTGACATTGTTGTATTTTGACTGTTGGTTGATTAAAAAGGGGTTTTGTTGGGTCAACCCTAAACTTTGGTTTGTCTTGGTTTTAACCACGTTTCCAGCAACATGTAGGTCTAACTTATCCACACTTAATTTCAAAGGCAACACAATCACAACAAATTTAAAATTGACTATAGTAGAGGCTACTGTAGGTTTTAGACCAACAAGACATCCTACCCGTTTAACATACTGCTTTTTGCATACTATATAGTAGTATGCATATTTCATAGAGACTTTGTGACCTCAGTTTGAAAGCCTCATAACTCTTTTTGGAAATCCAGATGGGTCCATACACACCAAAAAACAAGCCTTTTTTTGCATAATTGCTAAAGTACTAGGATTATGCAAAAGAAAGTGTTTTGTCTGGAAGCATAATCATTTCTGTATCATGCTCACTTTGCAAAGTTAATCTCCACACTATCTGAAAACTCACAGACACACAAAATACCATCAGAAACACACACTCCAACTCTCTTTAATTAAGATCGATTTGTCTGTCCAAGCCAGTAAATGAATGATCTTTTCTTTGGCGAGGAAAGCAGCGGCTAATTAAAATCATCTCATAGAGATCACGAGGCCTCAGATTCTTTACTTACATCCCAGTACACACTCCTGGGGAAATTTTGGAGATTACTCTAGGACAGATTTTTGGCTGTTGTGATTGAGTTATTTGACAGGCAAGGCTAAAAACTAGTCCGCATGATTTGCAATCTCATATTTAACAATAATGACTCAAAGCCAAAAAGGCTTTCTGCATTTAGAAAATGTTTAATGCTGACCAATGAACTGATGCTTGTTCTATTTCTATAATGCTGACTCAATTGACTGAACGATTACTCTCAGAGCCATGTGCAGCACCACAGACGAAAGTCTCCTGCCACCTTGTGGCCATTATGTGAAACACAAAATTTAAGTGGAACTGGCCTAGTTGTTTGGCCAGCAGTGTTGCCAAGTGTTCCCGCGGAATTTTTTGTTGCCGCGGGTAGTTTTTGTAGCCCGCGTATTGAAGCAACCCCCCACCCCTGGAATGTGAATGGGCTAGTTTTGAAAAGCAATTGGGCAGGTTTTGTTGTGCAGACCTGGCAATCCTTTAAATAGTTATGTAGTTATTTAGCTAAAATGTATATGCTCATATGAGTGAAAAGTGTGACTGTATTTGCTAGTTCCAATAGGATTTACTGGCTTTACATAACTGAAATCACCAGTCTGCCTGTAAAAAAAAAAAAAAGGTTTTTTTTTTTTTTTTTTAAATGGCAATAAGGCCATGTAAGGCACACTGAAAAAAAAAAAGTATGAGAAATAATGAAGAATGAAGAATGATGAAGAAATAATTGATGTACCAAAGTTTGTGATGTTAGTCGCACGATATCTTTGAAAATGTTGTTTGATATCTTAATAGCCAGTAAACTAGATACACCCATGGAGAATTGGACAGCTGGTCTCATACCAACACTGTCAAACAATTATTTGAATTAATCATTCCATGTTGGACTGTTGCTGTTTTATCAGGTATTTTAGATAAACCCATGCCTTATTGCCATGTAAATCAAAACAAACTGTGTTTGGACACTTTACATGTCAGTCAGATAATCTCTTCTGGTCTAAGTGGGTGGATCTTGAACAGATTAGGATACAATTTGGCTGAAAGTCAAAATTAAATGTATTTTTCAGATAAACCACAGTGAAGGTTTTAGACAAAATGATTCATTTATTGAAAAATGTGCTTTGAGGTTTGGAATGTGGCAGTACACACTGATCATAAGAACATCATACAAAAGTTCATTTGAATCAATTTTACAGTACTCAGAAATACTACCACTCCTTTTAACTTTATACGTTACATGAAAATAAAGTACTAAAAGAAATTAAAAGCACACAAAATGTGTGAGGAATGTGTCAGGACAACATGATTGCACCGAAAACAAGAAATTCTACTAATACTATTCAAGCGAGAACTCATCCGGGACATCAAACAGAAGGGACGTGAAATGGAAATAATATCCAATTCCCGATCACTGCAGAAACTGCAATAAAGTGGCGAAGTGCCCTATATCTAATACAAATGTTTAAGAAATGTGGTCAAAAAACGTCAGTTCAAACATTTTCTCTATTTAGCAAAACCATTAGGATTGTCTTAATGACTGTGCAGGATTTCTAGATCACTGACTCAGAATAAAGGCAAGAGGTGTTCTAACAAGTGACTGTTTGAGTGCTTGTCTGGATGTACAGTAGGTAGTCAGCCAGAATAATACTTTCACCGTCGCCACTCCCGCAGCGGCAAAATTGGGGACGTTTATTTGCTGCCTTTTATCGCTAAGTGGCACTCTAATCACAGATTTTGAAAAGTTAGAAAGTGAACCAGTGAGTACACCCTAAGATGTTGTCACGATTTGCTAACCGAAGTCAGCAGCATTTGTGTTTTTGCTTCTTTATGATATTTAGAATTAAATAGGCTATAGTAGGTTGTTGTGATCAGCATAATTTTCTTTAATTAAAAATGAAAATATTTCAATATAAAAATATAAGTCATGTCAGTATAAAAATGCTACATGAATTAGTCTTTGAACTAAGTAGCAGTAGTGGCTAGATATCATTGTGGATTGAGCTGCAAGGTTTCAAGACAGTGATTAGAGTTCGAATCCCGGCTTTGTCTCCAGTCACAAATAAAAACGTTTGAAAAGTACATTTATTGATTCTAAACGCTTTTTTGAGCTTTGTTATTCATTGTCATTTTTATTAGTAGTAGGCGTTTATTAAGATAACATTGTGTTAAAGGGGACTAAAGTAGTATTTCAAATCCACTGTTTGGAAGTTAGTCGGCCGACACCAACAACAAACGTGTAACCAATTAGCATTAGGGGGCGTATGACGGTCGAGGAGAGAGAACGAGCAAGAGGAAGATTTGAAAATGAGAAGAAAAACTGCAGAACGAGAAATGGGACAATACAAAATAGCTCAAAAGAATATCACTGCAATGAGGGATTATGCCTGGGCAAGCGCTTTAGGACCCGCGTTTATATTAGAAAAACGTTCCAGCGCTGGAGAGAGCTAAGTGGGAAGATCTGAAAACAGACGCGGAGGCTGCTTTGATCCCGCTTCTCATGTTAGTAACACGGTTTTGATTGTCTGGAGCTGCTGTGCTGTTTGCGACTAACAACAAACACTTTGTATTTACTCTTTTGTACTGTATGTTCATTTTTTGTGCTTCCTTGTCGTTCGTTCATCATCTGCGCTTTATTTTTCGTGAAGCATTTTGTTGCACGTCAGCTGTGATAAACAGACATCCACTCGCATTGCGTGTGTAACAGTGGCCAGATAGTGAGAGTTTTGCAGTTAAATCAATACACACTGACACCTGCTAGAAGATGCTGTGCTTAGCGTCATTGATAATGCATTCGCCTTCAGTGCCAGCAGCGATCGGGCCGGGGTTCGAGACCGACTCGGAGCAGGGTGGTTAGGATTGGATTATGAGTTTTGGAGGCGGAGCAATGAAGAGAGGGGTGGGTTTGTTTGGATTGATTTAAAATATCAACAATGTAGTTCAAATTCTACTTACAGCACCTTTAACCTATGTTGTCTCTACAGCGTTTATGTTTTACTGTTCTTGATGCTTAGAAATAGGTAAAAGATTATTATGGCCAAGCTTTTGGTTTAATAAATAATGGCAAGTTACAACATGAATTATTACTATTTTTCTATATATTATATTATTTTTATATATGTTTCATGTATTATTACTAACTAAATAGTAGCCTATTGCTTTAAATATAAAAATATAAAATTTAAAAATAGCCTACGTGAACTGGTGAACTTGTATATGATCATTTGTTTAAACAACATT